>CAUDNR010000558.1:96363-120610 GCA_958430865.1 Entrophospora sp. SA101
AATCATTTCTTGATGAGAGTGTTAAAAATAATTGTGAAGGTTTGATGATAAAAATTTATGAAGGATCTGAATCATCTAAATTAATTTTAATTTTTAATTACCTTGAACCATATAATGAATCAGTTGATGTCCATGTATCGAATGCTTCTTCTCCATCAAAGAAAATTATTTGAAGTGTTAAATCATTACTTTTCAAATGTACATCAAATCTATTAGCCAAGTCGATTAGAAGAGCGCAGGGTAAAGCAGAATCAGTGGCACCAACAAATTGATCGTTAGGTGGTAAAAAATATTTACTGTCATAATGTGCGGCTAATACCAATCTTTTTGCCGCATTAATATTTTTTGTCACTATAACATTATTAAATGTTATTTCTCCAATTGGTGTAATGTCTGTAAATTTATCTTCTTCTATTGTCCAATTAAGTTTTAGAAAATTGGATGTTATGTATTCTTTTACCTTTGTGTTATTCTGTGTCCCGGGTACTCTTGGAATTAATATATCATTTAAATAATTCATAACTTTTGAACTTTCTGAATCTGACAAATTTCCAAATAACTTAACTCCTTCATCAGATAATTTGGAATATCCATTTATAAAATTACAGCAAAATATTGTAGAAATAAATAATTTTATGACGAATTTTATTATTATCATTTTTTCAGGAATATATCAACATATGATTTAAGGCAAGTAAATTTTTTTATAAACTCATCGAGTATGCAATTAAATTATTGTTACACTAAACCCAGTTAACCATTTTGGATTTAGGTTTTTTGATCTTCCCAAACAAAAAATATATATACTAATACGCGACATGCAAATTACACTAATACATAACAGGCAGGACCGTTAACTTGACTTGAAATAAATATATTGCACAAAATAACATTTTAAAAGCAAAAGTTTTTTAAAAAAATTTTTACTACAATCAAGTCTTAATTAATTATCAAATATAAATGAGTTGGATTTGTTTGAACTCACGAGAAAAGTCTGCAATACTTCAGACAGTATAATTACATATCTAAATACAACTACGAATTGGCTGCTATCAATTGTTAACTATACAGAAGCATGCAAAGCATGCGGCTACTATGTTCACAGCCAGTGTAATTTTTCTAATATTCAAAAACTCTGAATACTTTTTCATTGTCTTTCACGTGACTTGGTTTTATTATTATTATTTTAATTGGTAGATCTCAATAGACAAATAATTTTGGATAAATAATTTTGAAGATATCCTGTGTCAATCAAATTTCACTAATTTAAACAAAACTTGTACTCAACTTTCACTTTAATCTAATTTTACGCGTTTTTTACAAAATGCCGCGTATTGCAAAAGCATCTCAACCAAATGGTGTTGACAGCACTACAGATTCGATTGCTTCTAGAACCAGAAACAGACTCAAAACATCTTCTTCCGCAAGTACAAGTAAGTCTGCTAATAGCAACACTACTAATAAAACAACTACTCCTGCAACTCCAATTACCACTCCAACACAAAAAAGAAAACCAAAATCCCAGGTGACTTTAGATGTTGATACTGTTGGATCTTCAAAACTTGTTGCTACAACTACTACCACTACTACTCCAAATAAAAAAACCCCAAAATCCCAGGTGACGAGGGATGTTGATGCCGTTGGATCTTCAAAACTTGTTGCCACAACCACTACTACTCCAAATAAAAAACAACCAAAATCCCAGGTGACGAGGGATGTTGATACCGTTGGATCTTCAAAGCTTGTTGCTACAACTACCACCACTACTGCTCCATCCACTACAACCAAAAGAAAACCTGTTGCTACAACTACCACCACTACTGCTCCATCCACTACAACCAAAAGAAAACCTGTTGCTACAACTACCACCACTACTACTCCATCCACTACAACCAAAAGAAAACCTGTTGCTACAACTACCACCACTACTGATCCATCCACTCAAAACAAAAGAAAGCTTGTTGCCACAACTACTGAACCATCCACTCCAAACAAAAGAAAGCCTGTTACCACAACTACCACCACTACTGATCCATCCACTCCAAAAAAAAGAAAATCTGTTGCCACAACTACCACCACTACTGATCAATCCACTCCAAATGAAAAAAAACCCAAATCCCAGATGACGATAGATGTTGATACCGTTGGATCTTCAAAACTTGTCGCTACAACCGCCACCACCACTGCTCCATCCACTCAAAACAAAAGAAAACTTGTTGCTGCAGCAACAACTACAACTGCTCCACCCACTCCAAACGAAAGAAAACTTGTTGCTACAACTACCACCACCACTACTTCATCCACTCCAAACAAAAGAATCTCCAAATCCCAGGTAACGATGGATGTTGATACTGTTGGATCTTCAAAGCTTGTTGCTACAACTACCACCACTACTGCTCCATCCACTCCAAACAAAAGAAAATCAAAGTCCCAGGCGACAATGGATGTTGACACCGTTGAATCTTCAAAACTTGTTGCTACAACTACCACCACCACTACTCCACCCACTCCAAATAAACGTGGGAGAAAACCAAAATCCCAAGTAACAATGGATATTGATCCTCCAGAACCTGTTGCTTCCAATACTCTGCCCATTCAATCTCAGGAGATTATGGATGTTGATACTACTGAACCTTCAAAATCTCTTAGCAAAGAAGAAAAAAGAGTGATTGTTGATTTAGGTGATGCTGATATTCCTGATGGAGAAAAGGATGCCGTTGTCTCTGATAGTATTGATGAAACAATTTTTAAAAGAATGAATCCTATTTCATTCCTCAATTTACTTTATTATCGAACCAGGTCTCAAAAAAATCAAAGACGACCATATTATCATTGGGAAATTGATGAAGATAGATTATGGAATTGTAAACTCAATTATCTTGATAAAACATGGGTGTCTTGCAAAAGTAAAGATCGGAGATCGGCAAAATTCAATGTAGCATCACAAGCTACATTAGAAATTTATTCAAATACACCTGATGTTAGTAATGAAATCAAGAAAATTTTGCTTAGGATGACAGAGAATCATATAGTCTTGTTTTAAATTTTGTCGATTTTTTTTATCATGATAATTATATTATATTGAAAAAGAAATTAAAAAATTTGTTATTGCTTTTTATTTTTTATATACACATGGAAAAATTAATAAAATTTCCTTTTAAATGAAGGTGATTTAAAAAAACAAAATTTCTTGTTCACAAACCATTTAAATTTTTATATAATATGTTGATGCTTCATTTTTTTTCATTAACAATTTATAATCAAGTGCAACATCTAAATTACTTTACCAATAATTATAAATATAATATACACACATTAATAATCAATTAATTTAATTGATCTCAATAATAATAAAATACATTTTTTAATTTTCTTATTTGATTGCTTGTTATTTCTTTTAATACTATTTATTAATTGTTTAATTAAGGGGCTACCTTGTAGAACTTGAATTGGCCAAAACGTCTAAATCATTAAAAAATTCATTATCAAAATAAGCCTTTCCAATATGAAGTATTTGTTTTTGTTCTTACTTACTTTGCCAACATCATTACAAATAAATCATTTTTCATCTGTTTTGATTTTTGTTTTACCTGCCAACATATTAATTTTTTCTGCTGGATTTTTGGTTAGAGTTCCTTTCTTTTCCGTTGACATTAATTGTAAAGGACCTAAAACCCTAGCAATTCGCTTTTCACACCAGAATATATTCCAAATGTTGGTAAGCAATTGCTAATATTGCTAAAATTAAAACTTAAATTTTTTTATTTTTTGAATTAATTTTTCTAGAGGTTGGAATCGACTAAAACAGTCGACTAATTAGTCGACTACTAATACTAATACTAATACTAATACTAATACTAATACTAATACTAATACTATGCTAATATTATTATTGTCTGATCAATTACAATTTTGTGTTTTATCATTCAGAACGGAAAATTTCTATGCGGAAGGGTATTAATACCATCAATATGATGATGACGACAATAGTAGTGTGTTGTCGATGATAATTTTACATGTGAATGAATAAACACTTCCAATACAAGGTCCAACAGTTCATTGGCTTCGAGTTCCAATGATTTAAGCGGTGGTTCCAGAAGACCTTTAAAAAAACGAATCGTAACACATGGTTTGTGTGTAAGTATTTTGAAAAAGTGAAAGATTCAAATGGAAATGAATTCGTAATTTGCAAATTAAAAAAAAAGTTATTATTATAAAAAAAAAATTTAGTTGACTAAAGAAATTTTTGACCAACTAGTAGTCGGCTAGAATTTTTGGACGCGATACTAAAAAAGTAAACCTTTTGGCGTTGGTAAAACTTTGTTAATGTAACTGACCCACGAATAGCTGGAGTAAATTTTTCAGAAGTTTCATTTAATTGAACTTTTAATCTACAAATGCTATGCTCATTGCCCATTTCTAACGCCTAATAGATAACATAATTATTATTAAATTAAAATAATAAATGGGTAAATTTTATTTTTAATGTATCCACTAAGAATACTTATTGCATCCATGAATTCAAGAACATTCGAAGGAATTTTTTGTACTCCTTTTCTAGAATAATTTCTATCAAGCGTGATTTTTAATAAAGCGTTCTTTAAATATTTTAAAAAGTTGCAAGTTGATAGACTTTTTTTTTTTTTGATAAATTGAAACTTATAGATCAATATTTTGTTTGCCTCGCAATAATAAAATTTTCAATGTAATATTAATATTGATTGTAAAGTTTCTTTAAAAAAAAAATCGCACATCTCGAATTTCAATAATGCATCTTATATTTTTTTATTTAAAAATTTTTTAATATAAATACGTGATAATTAAATCTCGTAATAACGACCCTCGTTGTAACGGGTTTCAGACATTTAAAATCCGTTATAACGAATCTACTAGTACTAGTACTAATATAGTCACGTTATAATAATAACGGTTTTATTATGATAATAATCAATTAATTGCTTATAGTAACAACTGGTAGCTTCAAAATACTAAATCAAAAAAGTTTCATAACATTTTAAAAAGTTAATCGATAAATTTTATTGTTCGTGACTCAAGCTTCAAAACCTATCGGCTAGGTTTTCTGAATTGGCAGAACCTTAACATTTTGAAAATTCCAAATTTTGTTATACAAAGCAAACTTTGTGTAACTAAAATAATTTTTTCATTAGAATACTCTTTCTTTACAAAATATATTGATTGATTTATTATTTCCTTTTTTTATTAATGATAAAAGTTCTTATTATATATTTACAACAAAAGGAAATCATTATCGAATTTGGTCATGTAATTCAAAATGTCGTAACACGAAAATTATTTATTGCATTTCTGAGCATAACTCTCAACTTTAGAAAAAAACTTGAGACGGATTTTTTACATGAATTGACACCCTTTTTAAAGCTGAACTGAATGGTGGTGGTTTTTAAAATCTTACATGTGGATCACATAATATTTCAAATTTTGAGTATAGATGACCCGCACTGTATATAATATTAAAATTCGTTATAACACGTATTCAATTAGGTTACGTTCGCTATAACGAGGTTTGTCTGTATATAAAAAAAAATTGATTGCCAATCATCTTTACAATTTAAATAAAAAATTTTAAAATTTAATATACAAGAAATTAAAAATGGAAAAATATCTTGATCCAAAAAAAGCTTTAAATTATTTATCAGAATATAAAAATTCTGACGGCTTATCAGCCAAAAATCTTATAGATTCACATAAACATGGAGGCTTAACTTATAATGATTTTCTTATTCTACCAGGATACATTGATTTCTTGTCTTCTGAAGTAACTTTAGAAACAAAGATTACAAGAAACATCACCTTAAAGACTCCTTTTATGAGTTCACCGATGGATACAGTCACTGAGACTAATATGGCTATAAATATGGCTGTCAGTTTTAATTTTTAGTTTATTAAAATTTAACAGATATTTGTTTTTTACTCTCAATTTTTGTATAAATGACTTTTTTTTTAATTGATTAGTTATTAGGTGGGGTTGGCGTGATCCATCATAATTGTTCGTCTGATGAACAAGCTGAAATGGTTAGAAAAGTGAAAAAATTTGAAAATGGCTTCATAACAGATCCAGTATGTTTAACTCCAAATCATACAGTGGCTGATGTACATAGGATTAAAGCTCAATTCGGTTACAGTGGCATTCCAATTACTAGTAAATATGATTATTATTTTTTTTTTTTTGTATTTATTTTTTATTAAAAAATTTTGATTTTTATCTTTAAAATGATTATTAATATTTTTAAAAAAATTTATCTAGCTAATGGAAAATTATATAATATATTACTTGGTATTGTTACTGCTCGTGATATTCAATTCCATGAAGATCACACCACATTACTTCGAGAAGTGATGTCAACTGATCTTGTAGTGGCACATGAAGGAGTAACTCTTGAAGAGGCAAATCAAATACTTCGATCTAGTAAAAAAGGAAAATTACCAATTGTCAATTCTCGTGGTGAATTAGTTTCTTTGCTAGCCAGATCTGATCTATTGAAAAATATTAATTTTCCATTGGCCTCTAAATCTGCTCACTCCAAACAATTGATATGTGCTGCATCCATTGGGACACGTCATGAGGATAAAACAAGATTACACAAGTTGGTTGGGGCTGGTCTAGATATTGTTGTGTTGGATTCAAGTCAAGGCAATTCCATTTTTCAAGTTGAGATGATCAAATATATTAAACAAACTTACAATGATTCATTGGAAATTATTGCTGGTAATGTTGTTACCAGAGAACAGGCTGCAAATTTAATTGAAGCTGGTGCTGATGCATTACGTGTTGGAATGGGAAGTGGTAGTATATGTATTACACAAGAAAGTTAGTATGTACAAAAAAATTGTTGTTGTGTTGTTGTTGTTGTTGTTGTTAATATTTGATTTCACAATATATAATCAATTATTAGCTATAGCAACAACAACAATAATGATAATTGCAATAATAATAACAATGACAATAATAATAACAAATTTTTATTACTATTAAGTTATGGCTGTAGGTCGTCCACAGGGTACAGCTGTTTATAATGTAGCAGAATTTTCAAATAGATTTGGTATCCCAGTTATTGCTGATGGAGGTATACAAAACGTGGGTCACATTACAAAAGCCTTAGCATTGGGTGCATCTGCTGTAATGATGGGTGGATTGCTTGCTGGTACCACAGAATCACCTGGTGATTATTATTATCATGATGGCCAAAGATTAAAAAAATATCGTGGTATGGGATCATTGGATGCTATGGAACGTGTAATCAACATTAACACTGTCAGTAGCACTATTATTAATAATAGTGCTAGTAACAGCAATAATAATGGTAGTATCACTACAAGTAAAAGTAATAGTAGTGGTGGTGTTAGTATTGTTGGTGGTGATGACATTGATAAAGTTGACAATGCATCAACAAAAAGATATTATTCTGAAAGAGATGTAATTAAAGTTGCACAGGGTGTAACAGGTTCAGTAGTTGATAAAGGAAGTATTAGGAAATTTTTACCTTATCTGGTAACGGGTCTACAGCATGGTTTGCAGGATATTGGTGTTAAGAGTTTAACACAATTAAGAGAGAATGTTAAATCTGGTAAAGTTAGATTTGAATTAAGAACCATGGCTGCTCAAGTCGAAGGTGGTGTACATGGATTATATACGTGAGTATTATTATTATTATCCTTTTTTATTTGTTTTTTTTTTAGTCAATTCTAATCATTAGTTTTTTAATATCCTGTTGATATTAGATATGAAAAACGTCTTTATTCTTAATTTAACTATTAATTATTATTGATTATTATTATTAATTTGGTGTCACACAACACATAATTAAAATATATTTAATATAAAAAAAATGATTTTTCGTTTTGTTATTCAGCACCATTATTAAATTGGGAATTATACATATCAGCCACCTAATTTATAAATAATAATAATAATAATAGTTAACATATATATATATGTCTTCTTATTATATATAATGAATATTAAAATATTTTACTTGATCATTAGTAGTTGCTTCTTCAGGTTTCTTATCAGTTCTTATTCTAACAAAACGTGGAAAACGTAATGAAACACCTTTAGATGGATCAGCCTAAAACATCAAAATATATAATCTTAATAATTATTTTTAGATGATATTATAATAAGAAAAAAAGTGTATAACTTTACTTGTCCTATTGCAGCTTTATATATAGGAGATTTACTAATATCTGCTGCTTTTATTTCCCAGACTTGACAAGGTTCAAACCAAACATCAGGTTTAGTTGCTTTATCATAATTATAATAACTTTTAGCTCCTTCAATTTCATGTTCCTTAAGGAATTTGTAATGAGTTTCTAAATCTGCATCAGAAAATCCTGTACCAAGCTTACAAATTGTTTGGTACTCTTCATTATCTGGATCAAAGCATGCAAGAAGAAAAGTTCCATAAAAATTGGTACGTTTTCCTCTTCCATAATCTGCACCAATAACCACAAGGTCCAAAGAATCTCCTGTTCCTGTAATATAGTCTTTTTTAAGCTAATACAATAATAACAATAACAATAATAATTATTAAAAATCTAAATAAATATTATATACATCTATATCTATATATGTATATATTACTTTTAACCAATTCCTTGACCGTTTAGAAGGTTCATAAGATGATTCAGATCCTTCATAAATTTTTATCATCAAACCTTCACAATTATTTTTAACACTCTCATCAAGAAATGATTGGATTTCCTCAGTGTTAGTTGCAATAATTTCATGTGCAAAGGCAAATTCTCCTTTGATTTCTTGAAAAGAATTATACAATAGTTCACGCCTTTCAATTAATGGTTTCTTGAGAAGTGACTGTTTACAATGGTAATATGAATTTATATTTGAGAAAAATTGAATCTAATCATTACTATTATAAATCTGATAATAATAAAATTAGTCATACCTCTCCATTTAGATATAATAGGTCAAATGCAAACAAACAAACTTTGACTTTTATGTCTGATCCTTTAACATCTTTTCTTTTCCTTGTACTTAACACTTGAAAAGGAAGAAGACAATCTTTTTCTAGATCCCATGCAACAACTTCACAATCAAGTATAAAAGATTTTATACCATGTTTTACAAACTGCAACAGATATTAAAGAAAATTGTTAAAAAAAATTTTATAATAATGACCTAATACAATAATAGTAATATAAGCAATTGAAATTACCTTAGACAATTTCTCAATTATATCAGGAAATTTCACAGAATTGTCTTCCAAATTTCTACTATAAATTTTTGCAGAACCATCATCCAATTTATGAATCTATTATATCAAAATAACATGCTAAATTAGATATAATATAATATGATTTTTATCTATCTATATATGTAAAAAAGTTAAAGACAATGATTGTAATTATTATTGCTACTATTATTATTAAATTACTAACCTGAGCACGTTCACCATCATATTTAAATTCACAAGTAAACTTATGTCCTTCAACACGATCAAGTACTTCTGTTATACTTTTAGTTGGAAATGCCAACATAGGTTTAAGTGGAATTCCTTTTTTATTATTATAAAAAAGTTTTAATAAAAACTAACATGGCATTTTGCAATTTCAATATATATATATATATATATATATATATGCATGTGTATAAATCTATATATTTATATACCTGGTGTCAATTTACAATGCTCTTCAAGTCCTTGTATCCCATGTTTTAGCAAGATTGGGACCATAATATCATAAGATGGAATTTCACTTTTTACAAAAAAAAAGTTTTTTAAAAGTAATTAAGTTGATATGTTGATAATTTTATAAAAATAATATATATATAAACCTATAAACAGCTTTAACAATGATTGGGGCATCTGCTAATAATTGAATTTTGGTAGGTGTAGGTAATTTTTCATATCCTAATAAATAGATAACATTAATATTCAAAGAAAATAATGTCAACAATAATGTAATTGCAGAGCAATATATTATTTATTAATTAACCTGGATCCTTATAAACAATTGCTTGTGCTAGTGAAATTAAAATGGTTTGTGCTGCTAATCCAATCCTAAGTTTTCCTTCAAGAGACCTGATTAAATATTTGGATTCTTCACCTTGGCAAGAAGCAAGCAATTGTCTGATTTCTCGAACTTTTCTTTCTTGCGACTAAACAGAAAGCAATGGATATTAATTTGGTAATAAATTAGAATAACCATAATAATAAATAATTACATCTTGCCCATTCATATGTGCAATCTTTTTCATAGATTTTAAGACTGATGGAATAGTTAATGGTTTTGGAGCATACAATGTTGGTTGAGTACTTTTACTATCCTAAAACCATAGAGAATGTATAAAATTTAAATTTAAGAGTTTAAATATACAACTGATTTAATTTAATTATTATTATCAATTATTATTAACCTTTGCCACTTTTCCTAAGTCACCCCATTTTGCCAACTCTTCTTTGATTGCTTGAGTTTTTCTACCAGTAGTATCTGCAATTACTTTAATTAATAAAGATTCACCAATACCTAATTCAACATTTTCATAATCTGGACCCACCTTTTTTTTTTTTAATAAAAAATTTATAGTAAGAATCAAAAAAAGATTTACCATTAGCGAGTAATGAGTCATTATAAATAACTTACTCGATTGATACACAAATATAATGAGTCTAACAAATTTTCTGGAGTATTTTCAATAATAAGCGCAAAGAGAGTAACCAAATAATCTTGTTTTTCTAGACGTTTGGTAGTTGATTCAACCATTTCAAAAGTTTTGCATAATACAGAATAAGGCACACTAATATTATGTGTTCATTTTAGAATAATGTTAAAGATTCAGCAAGCTATATATTATTAATTATAATTCAATGTGATTGATAATCTTAACAATATCTTACGGATCTCCTTTCTTCCAGTTCACACCCAAGTCTTTCCTAAAATTGATTTATTATTTAATTGCCTTCTTGTAATAGTTCATTAATTGACAACTCCTTTGTAAATGGCAGTAAAAAATTCCAAACTGACATAAGAAGAAAAAAGTTTTTCACATGATACCATATGGTTACTTACAATTCAATAAGCCTTTTTTTTGTTTCGATTTTTTCTTTTTGCTCTTCCTCTTCTGCTTCTTCCTCTTCTGCTTCTTCCTCTTCTGCTTCTTCCTCTTCTGCCTTTTCCTCTTCTGTTTCTTCTTCTGCTTCTGGCTCTGGTTCTTTTATTTCTTCTTTTGCTGATTCATTCTCTATTCTTTTTTTTGCTTTATCTATTTTTCCTTTGTCCTTTTCCTCTTCTAATTCTGATTCTTTTCTTTCCTTATCCACTCCCTCTTCCTCTTTTACCTTTTCGTCATCAACATCCATGTCTTGATTTTGCTCAACTTTTATTCTTTTATTAACCACCGATAATTCTTCATTTGAACTTTGGGTTCTTTTTTGATGCCCATCTTGTGCTTTTCCAAAAAACGCGCTAATTTGATAGAATTTATATTGTTATGTTGAAGAGATATATATGTAATACTTTGCTTATTTAAATATACAGATAAATATATAAGTGAGTTTTACCCTAGTTTTGTTTGTTTTACCATTTTTTCTCTGAAGCAAAAAGGATTTAATTTTATTTATTATTAAAACACAACACGGTATATACACAATTTAAAGATTTGCACAAAATTTCACGTGAGACAAATAAATAAAAATAAATAAATCTATAATCTATAATATCTATGTGATGATGAATGGAATCTAAAGTTTTGATTTTGTTGATTCTCGAGCTAATTTTTTGTCAAAATTTTTTCCTCGTAAAGAAGCACCACCATCAATTCTAAGTTCAGCACCTGATATCCAGCTACCAGCATCAGATGCTAAATATAAAGCAGCAGCACCTAGATCCACTTCATTGCCCATTCTATATTTTCTTGAAACAGAACTTTGATGATAGGTTTCTGTCATTTTAGTCGGGACTAAACCTGGAGCAATTAAGTTTACGTTAACACCATGTGGACTATAATCAAAATCAAAATTTGTTTAATTTTTATTTACAATGAAATTAATGTTATTATTTAATTATTATTATTGCTGCTAATACTCACGTGAGATAAGCAGCCAAATTTCTTGAAAGACCGTTTAATGCCCATTTAGATACATTATATGGTAAAGCAGTATCCTTTTGAGCAGCAACCAAACTTTCCAAATTACCTTCGCCCATGCCTATCATGTAAAGTGAACAATACTTTATTAAAATTATAATGTGCATTGTCATTTATCCACACAGAATATAGAACTTGCCAGCTGCACTGCCAATAATAATAACTTTGGAAGGATGTTGTGGAGCATTACTAGCTTTTTGGAGTAATGGTAAACATCTATTTATTAGACAAAGAAAATAGCATTATATTTCAATTTCAAGATAACAACAGTAATAAATAAACGATCAATAATAACCTACGCTATAGTTAAATAGAATACACTAACAACATTTACTTTCCAAACTGCATCCCACGAACTTTCAAGTATATTTGTTAGGGGAGCATGTGTAAAGACAGCAGAATTATTGACTAGAATATCAAGTTTACCATCCTCAATATTAGCAATTCCGTTTGCTAAGTTATCACATGCTAATTTTGATGATAGATCTGCTTGTATTGGGATACATTTCCCTCCTGATGATGATCCTATTTGATTTAGTTCTTTGGCAGCTATTTATATATAATGAATTAAATCTTTTTTTTAAAAAAGATTAATTTAAAATAATAAGTTTTAATTTTTATTTTTTACCTTCATTCAAAGTCTTTTTATTTCTCGAGGCAATATAAACTTTTGCGCCATTTTTTACAAAAGTTTTAGAAATCATTTTACCAATTCCAGTTCCACCTCCTGTTACCAAAGCTATTTTCCCTTTCAATGAGAATAAATTTGATGATGATAATTCATTCGCCATAATCGATCAAGGATTTTTATTATAATTAAATTTACTATACGATTGTTGAGTGAAAGATATAATTTGTTTTTGGGATGTAACTTTTTTTTTGAATCGTGGCTAAATCCTGTTACTGTTACAATTATTACTATTATAAAATTTTATCTTTAAAAATCCTTCTAAAATAGGTTCAGGTAATTCGCACCCTGATCGTACTTACTAAAACTGGAAATTCAATCGAGAAAAATTTTTTTTTTAATATTTCTATATTTACACATTTGTGTATTTATTTATTTGTTTGTTTATTTGTTGCGATGATTGACGCGATAATAATAAGATCCAGTGACATAATACGCGATATTAATATTATTAATATTATTAATATGCTAGGAAATTTCGTATTATTGCGATATTTTACAAGTATTCATACTGAGTGAATCATTTTATTAATGACGCGAGTTATTTTCATGTGTAGTTTAATCAATAATATGTAAAACGGTTCGAGTATAAAATATATAGAAACTTCTTTTTTTCAAATTAATAAAAAGTTCCGGAATTTTTGATCATACACGTGTCAAACAAAATACTAATTAACGCGTTGTTCCAAATTTGTAACTTTAAAAACATTTATAAATATCGCCCACCCACCGTCCTTTTTAAAAATTATTTCTTACGAAATTTTTAATAAAAAAAAAAAAAACATGAATTCAACAATTAAAATTCTTACTTCTAATACACAAAACATAATTGCAAACGTAAAAGAGACTACTAACAATAACAACGATATCAACAACAATAAAAAGGCCGTTTTAAAGAAATCACTTGTGAAAAAAATAACTAACAAGGAAAATGAAAACATCTTTGCCGCAACAATAACTACCACAAAAACAACCGCTGTTGTTAAAAAGGCTTTAAATAAACTAGAAGAAAAATCAACTGAAATCGAGGAAATAGTTGATCAATATCAACTAGATGAACCTTTGTTAAAGCCAAATCCAAGAAGATTTGTTTTATTTCCTATACAATATCATGAGGTAAGATTTTATTATTTATTTAATTAATGAATAAAATAGATTTAATTATGTTTTTTATATATCCTCAAATAATTAATCCCGACCAATATATATATATATAATAATGATAGATCTGGCAAATGTATAAGAAAGCTGAAGCATCATTTTGGACCGTTGAAGAAGTCGATTTATCAAAAGACAATCATGATTGGGAGAATAGACTTAACGATGATGAAAGATTCTTTATTTCGCATATATTGGCATTTTTTGCTGCTTCAGATGGTATTGTTAATGAGAATTTGGTGGAAAGATTTAGCAATGAAGTACAAATTCCTGAAGCACGTTGCTTCTATGGATTTCAAATAATGATTGAAAACATACATTCGGAAATGTATTCTCTTCTTATCGATTCTTATATAAAAGATCCTGTGCAGAAAGAATATTTATTTGATGCTTTTGAAACCAGTTAGTAATACTCATAATATAAATGTGATTTATATAAACATACACATGCTAATTAAACATAAATATCTCTTATAAAATATAGTACCATGTATTAAAAAGAAAGCTGAATGGGCATTGAGATGGATATGCGATCAGAAATCATCGTTTGCGGAAAGGCTTGTAGCATTTGCAGCAGTCGAAGGAATATTTTTTTCTGGGGCATTTGCTTCTATTTTCTGGCTGAAGAAAAGAGGAATGATGCCAGGTTTAACATTCTCCAACGAGTTGATTTCCAGAGATGAAGGACTCCACACTGATTTTGCATGTTTATTGTTTAATCATTTGAAAAATCGAATATCTCAACAACTCGTTACAAAAATTATCACTGAAGCGGTTATTATTGAACAAGAATTTTTGACCGATGCATTACCATGCAATCTCATTGGTATGAACGCAACGCTAATGAAACGTTACATAGAATTCGTTGCAGATAGGTTATTAGTGTCATTGAATTGTCCTAAATATTATAAATCAGAAAATCCTTTTGATTTTATGGACTTGATTAGTTTGCAGGGTAAAACTAATTTCTTTGAAAAACGTGTATCGGAATATCAAAAGGCTGGTGTTATGTCAAATGGTGATCCTTCAGAAAATATTTTTACACTTGATGCTGATTTCTAAACATATATTTATAAATATGTATGTACGTGTTTGATATTTACAAATTTCAATTTATCTTTTTAATAATTGTTTTAATAAATACATATAAATAAATATGTTAATAATGTACACAAATACACATCCACCCATCAAGCTGTCACATCTGATTCATTGTTTTTAAAATCTTCAACTGTGCTTCTTAGTAATGAAGTTACTTTATGAATATTTTTACGATATTTTGCTGAAATGGGCACAACGATAAATTGTTGGTCAAGCTGTTTTTCAATTTCTTTAACTTTTGATTCAAGTATTGGCAGATTTTTTTTAGCTACTTCGGTGACATCAGCTTTATTGGCTATGATCAGCGAAGGACGTTTTGTTAGAACACTATTATATAATTCCAATTCATTTTGTAAAATAGTTAAATCATTCCATGGACTTTCGCCAGACAAATCTATCACATACACCAAAACTTTTGATCTTTCCACGTGTCGTAAAAACGAATGACCCAAACCAATATTTTTATGTGCGCCACGAATTAAACCAGGAATGTCGGCAATGGTCAATTGAAATTTGTCATTATAATCAACAGTTCCGATATAGGGATTAAGCGTTGTGAAAGGATAAGCAGCTATTTTTGGATGTGCATTGGAGACAGCAGTGAGGAATGTGCTTTTACCAGCATTAGGCAAACCTACAAGACCCGCATCCGCTATTGTTTTAAGTTCCAATTCTAAATATTTGACTTGACCTCGTTGACCACGTGTTGCAAACTTGGGCGAGCGATTCGCGCTTGTTAAAAAATGTGGATTTCCTTTACCGCCCGAGCCGCCTTGTGCAACTACATGTTGAACATTTGGAGTCGAGACGTCTAGATACAATTTATCGTTGAGTTTTTTTTTCTTACGAGATTCTGATTGGAGTAATTTCTCTGCTTCCAAGAAAAAAGAGCCTAAAGGATTTTGTGTTTCATAGCGAGGATAATGCACCCATATATCAGCTCTTTTTCGTGCAAGTGAAGCTTCCTCGTCAAGTTTTTTATCATCCTCATTAATAATATTATTATCGTCGTCGTCATCATTGCTAGAGAGTTTTCTCTGTGGAGGATCAACCTCTTTTACGATTGTTCCTAAAGGTATGTTTATCATTACGTCTTTTCCAGATAATCCGTGCCTTAAACGACCTTTACCGGGACCTCCGCTGCCACCTTTTATATTTTTGGGAACGGTATGTAGTGATGAATGATTTGATGATGCAACAAAAATCACATTACCACCTCTACCACCATTACCACCATCAGGTGGGCCTTTGTCAACATATTTTTCACGATGAAATGATATACACCCATCACCACCCCTACCACCATTGATAGTGATACGCATAAAATCAATAAATTGTCTTGTCTTGTAACATATTTTTTTGAATAAAAAGAAATTATTACACAATTATGCTGTATAAGTATATTATGCGATATATGGTATTTATATCTACGTTATTTGTTACTACTATGAAATATTGAATTGGTCGTGTTAGAACAAACCTTATCTCTTAATTTGTATTGTACACTTTGATTACGAACTTTAAGAATCTGTTCTGGTAATGAAGTGGGAATATTTTTTACAATCATGATTATTAAAGAAATTGTGTCACCGTAAAATGGTGTGATACAAATTTAAACGTTTTTCAGATCGAATCCCAAATCCAAGGGATTTATTGTAACATGCTAGGTAATGTAAAAAAAATGGCGTCTGAAGTAATATGCCAGATAAATGTCACAGGGATTAAAAGAGATATTTGATGTATGAAATACTACTACTACACGAGTAAAAAATAATAGTAACAGCAATAGTAACAGAATAGTAACATAAAGATAATAATTGTCTGATGTATGATATAAAAAAAAAAATAAAGAATGATAAGTATTAAAAACCTTTTCAGGTATAATTTTAAATCGTGAATATGCCGATTTGTGTTGGCAGTATAGCATGATCAATATACATCATACCAGATCAGATTAAATGGATGCATGAACCCATTGTCATAAATAAATTTTTTTTTTTTTGATAAATTTATTAGAATAAAAATTTATAATGATTGCCAAATTAATTATTTTTTAGTTTTCGATGATGATGGTTGTTGATATTTTTTTTCAATGTTCATTAATCTTAACTCTTTTACAAAACTATCTCCCCAATACTCGGCGGTGTATTTTGTAACATAACGATATAGTTTTTGAAAATTAGAAATTCGTAAATCTTCAGGCATAGTAACAGCTTCATTAATTGCATTGGCAAGCCCTTCGGTGTTCCAAGGATTAACGATAATTGAGCCTTATTTTTGAAAATGAATAAAAATATAAAAATAGCGTTAATTATCATTATTGCGAGGTAATTTTTTTTTAAAAAAAAATCATATATATTTAAGATATACCATTTAACGATTGCGCAGCACCAGCAAATTCACTTAGAATTAAAACACCATGTCTTTGTTGTTGACAAGCAACATACTCGTAAGAAACCAAATTCATACCATCCCTTGTAGAACTGACCAAACAAGCATCAGAAACAGCATACAAAGCAACCAATTCCTCGAAGGGAATAGTTTTATGCATGAAATGTATTGGCATGAACTCTACAGTACCAAATTTACCATTTATTCTACCAACTAATTCATTAACAACAGCTCTTAAATTTTGATATTCTTCAACATCTTGTCTTGAGGGTACAGCTACTTGTACCAACACCACTTTGCCTATCCAGTCTGGATTTTTGCTTAAAAATACTTCAAGCGCGTGTAGTTTATGAGGAACACCTTTTATATAATCAAGTCTATCGACTCCTACTATAACTTTTACGCCTTTGAATCTTTCTTCTAGAGCTTTGATACGTTGTTGAATTTTTGGTTGCTTCAATCCCTATAATAATAATCATTAATATTAACAACGATGATAACAATAATAATATTTAATGTTTAACATAAACTTACTTCAGCGAACCTGTCAGGATCAATTCCTACTGGAAAAGTTCCAACATGAACATGTCTACCTTCAAAGTCAATCCTATTTGGCATAGCATTTAATTCTAATATTCGTGTACACGATGATAAAAAATGTCTAGCATAATCATATGTATGAAATCCAATCAAATCAGAATTCAATACACCATCAAGTACTTCTTTTCTTACAGGCAAAATTCTATTAAAGAGAATAATAGGAATGAATGTAAATTAATTAGATGATATGATATCGATGAATGGATGGATAGATAAATAAAACTTTCAAACGAATACCTGTAGATTTCGCTACTTGGAAAAGGGGTATGTAAAAAAAATCCAATTTTAATATTTGGTTTGCTCTTACCAACTTTCTCTCTTAACATACGTGGTAGCAACATAAAATGATAATCCTGTACCCAGACCAAATCACCATCTTTAACAACATTACTTATGGCCTCAGCAAATAAATTATTAACAGTTTGATAAGAGTTCCAATTTTCTTGATCAAACGAGATTTCACCAGGATGATAATGAAATAATGGCCACAAGATAGAATTGGAAAATCCATTGTAATGTCCATCTGCTATATCGTCGTCAACAAATACAGGTGAACATGAAAGACTATTTAAATGCTTGGTAACAGCTTCTCGATCTTCAGTAGGTATATTAATACCTAAGATAAACATATATATGTTTGTGCATTTATTTATGTATACAGTATTTGTTTGTTTATAAATTATAATAATTGGTGAATTGATGAAATACATATAAAATAAAGTACAATTCAAACTTATTTTAAACTAACCCGGCCAACCAATCCAAGTAAAAGACATCATTTTCTTTAGACCGCTTAAAGCACTAACTAATCCACCAGAAGACATTTTATAATCATATCCATTATCAGTTTTTGTGATTGTCATTGGTAGACGATTGGAAACTACGAATAAATGTGCGTTGACGGTTTTTGACATTTTGTTAAATCAATAAAATAAAAAACTTTTATTAAAAGGACTTTGTATGTCATGGTAATTAATACAACTCATAATTTAAATAAATTGATTTACAAGTCAAGTTTCTAAATTTATCAATTATTTATATTAATTTAGTTAAAATGTTTTTAAAAATGACGTGAAAAAAAAATAATAAATAAATTATAGATAAAGAAATTAAAAAAAAAAAATCAAAAACGATCTATTTATATATTTATAAAAATTCATATAAGTATTCCTACACATCATTTAAAAAAAATTTTTATATCAAATTAAAAAAAAAAAATTAATTGTAATATTATTCTAATTGTTTTAGCCCTCCTTCCCATTATCCCTCGAGTCCCAAGTAATATAATATTTTATGAACATTTTGCAGTCTTGCCGTTGAATACACAAGTTGTCCCATCAGGACAAGGCTTTTGACTTTTGACAAATTTAGTATTACAATCTAATTCCACTAGAAAAATACTGTCGCCACTGCAGATTGATTCTGAATCTCCCGAGCAAATACCTCGACGTTTTAGTGAACCACTGTTATTCGAATTTTCCATTCTTTCAATTGCAGGAATGGAGTTTACAGCTATAATGAAAATTAGGAAAACGATATAGAATGTAAAATGATTAACTGTTGTTATAGTTTGTTTCATTTTTTTATTATTAGATTATTTATTAATTGATAAAATTCTTTTTTTGTTTTATTAGAAAAAAATTATATGAAAGTGGATGGGACGAGATTTTTTTTTAAAAAGAAAGAAAAATTGTTAAAAAATTTTTTTTGCGTTAGTCGGCTTAATAATTGAGAAATAGCTTCCAATTTAATTTAAAATTTTACTAAATTTATAACTGTATTATTTATATTTGTAACACGATATATAAAAATAAGCAAAATTAAGATTAATTAATACAGGTAATGTAAGACCATTAGCATCTTTGTGTAAAGAAGATTGTCAGTTAAAGCTGCCAAAATAGATCGGTTGGCCTTTTTTGAAAAAAAATCCAGACGATCATGGCCTCAAAATCAATAAAAAAAAAGATATATATTTCCAAAAATGGAGTTCATGTGGTTTTGGTGTATTTATTTATATATGTAATTATTATTCCATTTTACACCAAATGAATTCAAGACATGTTTAGAAGAACAAAAACATCTAAAAACAAATTAAATCAACAAGGAACTTGTTGTGGAAAAATCCAAAGAGAAATCTGGAGAGCGAGGTGTGACAGTATCATTCATACAATGAAAAGGAAATAGGATTACAAGGGGGCAGAAATGGAAGGGATAACCATAATAATTTACTAATTTTATTTAATAAAGGAGCTATAGCAATCCCATTCAAAGGCATTTTTTGTAATGGGGATACCACCATGACTGAATCAATCATTGTGCGATCACCTATTCCAAGAATAGCATGATCAACATAAAATGTTTGTTTGGTCAGGCAAGCTTCACTCAACAAAAAAATTAATTATTATTCCATTGAAACATTTTCCGGCAAGAGATTTATATATCTTTACAGCATATTAATATAAGGCACAGACACCAGTCAATCCTTTACGGTAGGCATCAATAAATCTCCAAGAATACCTTGCATATTTACGTATTTGTTCAAACAATACAGAGTCAAGAACTGTTTTTTCCAATACTTTAAAGGTGAAATCACAATTATTCCTTGTGTATTTTTTATGGCTCCCCAAAAATACTCAATGAAATTAAGTTTACAATGGAACTTGGGAAAAAGATAACTTTATGCCCACCACACCTTTCAATAATCTCTTGAATTGAAGGATACTGAAAAGCAAAATCTTGTTGTAAAGACAGAATACATGCAGCACAACAGTTACATATTCGGGAAATTCTTCTGTCAGCTGGTCACATTCTATTAAAATCATCTCTATTCCTTTTGGTTTTCCATCTTCTAAATGCTTTTTTTGAGTTTCTCCACCAGGTAATACATCCCTAAATGCTATTTATCACTACCACCAGGTCCGAGGTTCGTTCGTTTGGGTAACAATAAAAGCATCACTAGTAAAGCATGAATGACTGGTTGCATTGTCAAATGCAAAAACCCAACTGTATCTGAAAAGCTCTTTTCAAAAATAGGAATTACCTTGTTTTGAATCTGTGAAGGCATAATTTAGAATGAATAAATAAATCATTAATAAAAATACCTGTTATCACAATTTTTGCTCCATGCTTCGTCTTCATAAAATTTTAATCATCAGTTAAAAAATCACTAACATGAAGACTTAAACTGATTCTTTTTTTTTTTCTTAAAGGAATGTGGTTTTTTGGTCCCAATAAGTTTTTTGCCATCACGGACTACCATTATATGCATTTTCTTCTCCAGGTGCAAGCGTTGGTACATGATATCATCATTATATTCACTAGGGATGGGTCATAATAACTTAATTCATCAAGAAAATTTCTCGCGGCCATCTATATAAATATCTTTATGAATTTTCTGATAAATCCATCCAAGATTTTTCAGCCATACACGTATAGTTGTTTCGCTTATTTCTTTTTTTTCTTCAATTTCAATTGAAGGGAATATTTCTTAGCATATTTTTTAAATCTCTTACTTTTTTGATCAAAGATATTCCACAAGTAATCCATGAAGAAGGTCTTCATCATATACTAAACTTTTGATTTTTTGGTGTTTTTCCTCTTTCTTGAAGTTGGGAATGCGCGAATAAAACGAGCATGCCAAGTTTTGCGCCGCAATTATTTTGCTTGCATTACATGCACCATAATCTTTAATGTGCAATCTAAAAAATTAGCACATTGTTTGGATGCGTGTTTTAACACCAGGATTAATATCTCTAGAACTGATAATGCTCATCCTGAAAATCCTTCAATGTAATTTTTAATTGATATATGTTTTTCTTCATTATAATAAATAAATATATAAAACAAGTCGGACACTTATTTATATCAATCAAATGACTGAGAGGACCGAAAAAAAATTTTATTGGTCAGGCAGGACCAATCGGTTGTCCTACCGGACTCGATCCCATATTTTTACCACCCCGTTAAATGTTAATTTCTTCTTTGATCAAAAATCAAAATGTCGAATTGTTTTTCATCCTTGGAAAATCTAAGCATATTATTAAACAACCTTGTTAATACCAATAAAGATGCCACACCATTAAAATATATTAACAGACTTGTAAATGATTTAACAATAATGTTGAATGAATCTGATTTTTATGATATGGAAATTAGAGTTGGAGTTGACCAAGGGATCAAAACTTTTAAAGCTCATTCCAACATTTTAAAAGCAAGATCGCCATATTTCAAAGCAGCATTGTCAAATGATTGGGTAAAAAGATCTGAAGATGGTAGTAATATTTTATTTGAAAAAGAAAATATTTCCCCAAGTATATTTGAAGTTCTTTTAACGTAAATTTAATTAAAATATTAAATTTTTTATTTATAATAATAATTAATTTTCAAACCAGTATTCTAAAATTATCATCATCATCATTATTAATAATATTATTTATTTTTTAAAAGATATATTTACAATGGAATAATTGATATAGATAACATGAATCCAAATGAAATTGTTGAACTTCTTGAAGCTTGTGATGAACTAAATTTTGATGAGTTAATTAAGGGGAAAATTTATACCGATACATTCAAAAAATTTGATTATTATTATTTGTATCAACTGACCTATGATTATCTAGATCGCATGGAAATGTGTGATTATATGATGTTGAGCCAACCACACAATGTTACATGAAAATCAAAATAAACTTACTCGGCACATAGTTCAATATTTCTGTTAGATTTACGCACGTGTGCTCTGCACAGGGACATATTAACCAATAAAATGTTTTGTAAAATTGACAAAGACCATTGTTGAATACCGAATAGATGTTACTGATTCGTGTAGTCTGTAATATTGATGTACTTCAACTGCATCCCTCCCTGATAATGAAAAAGATAACTGGAAGAGAAAATCCCACTTTAACATTACACATGAAATTACATCAGAATTCTAATGTGTTATTATGGTTATAATGAATTTGCATTCAATAAATTCTATAATCATCATTGTTAATATAAATTCTTTTATTTGCTAAAAAAGTTGAATCCTATAGATTATCTTTATTATTTTCTCTTTACCACTTTGTAAACTTCAAAATCCTCCAATAGATGAACTGCCGAATTATTTTTGACAAGGTTCAAGTTATTTTCATAAAAATCTTCTTGAGCATCGTTATAAAATGAATAATAACAATATAATTTACTAGTAATACTCTTAAATAGTTGTAAATCAGTAAAATCTAACAAAATATCATTGAATTTTATGTTATCTTCGGTAAAAGTAATATATCGTCTATCGTGATATATTGCATATTTAGGTTTATGTACTCTGCTTAATACTGAATTATTTATCTGGCTTTCATCAATCTTAAAAATAAAACTTTGATCTGTTTCGATGTAATATTTATCATTTAGAGACTTTTCTATCAAGTTCCAACAAACTGGATTATATCCACCAACCAATTCTCCAGTTTCTTTAATCTTCATAATAACCAATGTTTGTTCAATGTTATAACATTTGTTTTCAAGAATTGGTCTGGTAAATCCATCTTCTGATCCACAAAGTATTAATTTAAATTTGTATGGCAAATCATTTTTATTATTATATAAATCATCATCATTCTTGTAGTCAATCCAACTGGAAATTAAATATTTAACTTCTAAGCTTAATAACTTTCCTTTTTCTGTCCTTGGACCTTTTTGAAGTAATAAATTTGGTTGCCATTTATTAGTGAGGTGGTATTGTAGTAGTTCTTCATACAGTTCTTTATTAAAAACCTTCTCATAAGGTTTGATTTTATCATAAAAATCATTTTTAGAAATTTGATTAAACCTCATTAATGGAATAATATCTTTTAAAATATTTTTTAACTCAATGAAGTCATCCTCATTCCATTCTAAAATATTTGTTTCATCCAAATTTTCAACTTGTACAATTCCCCATTGAATAATATAATCCCAAATTTTAATTTCATCCAATTCCAAGTTATCTTTTTCTAATATAGATACAAGTATGGATTTGTCAATTATTGAAATGTCATCAAATTCTAACATCAATTCTGGGATATCATTAATTAATTTCTTAAAATAATCTTGAAGTATAATAAATGATTGGTGCCTAGATGAAAAATCATAGAAATAAACTACATTCCGTTGAATCCATTCTTCTTTTTGTTTAATTA
>CAUDNR010000559.1:0-19799 GCA_958430865.1 Entrophospora sp. SA101
TGGATCAGAATGAATAGGGGATCAACGAATTGATTTTGGTATTAGCGAATAATTTTGGTTAAAGAAGATAAAAGTTTATCTAGATAAAATATTACTATTTTATTTATTTAGTTTTATTTAGTCGAAACTAATTAATTAACTTATGACAAAGTTTTCCTTAGTCGAAACTAATTAACTTGTTAAAAAGTTTTCCTTAGTCGAAACTAATTAACTTGTAACAAAGTTACTTTTACATTAGGTCGAAATCAAGTTCTTTATATACATGTTCTTTACACATTAGCCGAATTGCGCGAATCCGCTCGGTTTGGGCGAGTCCACTCAAATTGTGCGTTTTCGCTCAGATTGTGCGAATTCGCTCACTTTGTACTTGGGTGAATCCGCACGTTTTGAGCGATTCCGCCCGTTCCGGGAGAATCGTCATTAATATTAATCATGAATGTGCTACGGATTGATTAATAATAATAACTAAATACGGAAACGTAACACGAATTCAGATGATAATAAATAATACACGTTATTGATAAATAAATAGAATTAATAATAATAATAATAATAAAAATAAAAATAGAAATAGAAATAAAATTTAAATTGTCCCGGAATTAAGGGATTCGATCAAAAGATCTGCGTCAAAATCTAATTCCGGTAACACGTGCATAAAAAAAAACTTTTTTCAAAATTCCACTCAAAACTTTTTTTATTAATGAGTATGAATTGGTGTCCTAAAACATAAATTTTTAAAAAATTTTCTGGATAATAAAGGGAAAATTTTATAAAATGTGATTTTATTTGCCGTCAAGATCTGAGTGCTTAAATAATCTTTGGTAAATGCTTTCTAATAAAATAATACTATCAGATTCATTGGTAAATCTCGATTTTTGAAATACAGTTGAACCTTGTCATAACGAATTTTTGTTACAACGAATTTTGAAAAAAAATTTTTTTTTTAATAATAAAAAACTTTTGTTACATCGAATTTATTAATAGAATCTTGTTACAACGAACAACGAATTTTTGGTAAAATTTTTTGATATAGCTATATACTAATCGCGTTACAACGAATTCACGTGATAAATGACCAATAAAAATGCGTTAAAAATCGTATGATTAAAAGAATCATACAATCTATCGTTGTGATAAAAAACATTGTCAATAACTCGAAAGATTGCATGATTACTTTCATGTTTTATAATTGTAATAAAATATATATATGATTTAAAAATTTTAATAAAAATATATGATTATTTTCCATCATTTAGAAATTATAATAAAACATTATTCCTGCAGTTTAAAATTGTAATAAAATGTATGATTGTTTGTGATTTAAATATTTTTATGAAATTCTAAAAGGTGCAAATACAAGTCTTGTTGTTTGGGTGGTTATGTATTAAAAAAAAAAACAAAGTCACAGTCATTGTCATCTAAAAAGTGAAACTTTATTACAGCTGAACAAAAAAGCGAAATTTGCTTATTAAAAAGAAATAATCTCAACCAAAAAAATTTTTTTTTTGTAATAAAGAACAATTTTTTCTTAGTAAAAAAATTGTCAATCCTGATCATCTCAACGAACTTTTGTTACAACGAATTTAGGTGGTCAGTCCCACACATTCGTTATGACAAGGTTAGACTGTATTTAGAGCCTAAGTAACAATAAAATAGAGAGTTTTTTCATTTAACATTAAATGCACTCACGAAGCAGATAGATGGTCACGACAAAGGAAGAAATAGACAAATTCAGAAACTTGTGTTGATTGGCGTCTCATTCTTTAGAATTGAAGCATGGTGCTAAAGTGATTGTAATTGTATGTAGAATGAATAATTAGTTGTGAAAAACTGCTAAATGGTCAATTGAATCAATGAACTTGTATTAGTAACTCCTGTTAGTATTTGCAGGGATTAAGTATCCCCAGGCTTTAAGTAGGATCTTTGTTGAGAAGCATGCTTGCGCAGCTCTTTCTCGTGTAACTTCATTAAGATCTTCGCAAAACCAATCGTATGGACTTCGAATGTCAAGAATTTCCTTATTATAATAGTAAAGAATGAATTCATATTTTCCAAACCAATACAAATTGCTATTGAATAATTGGCTAATGATTATATCACCATCACATTACAATTGTAGCATTTGGTCAATGCTTTCGTACCACAAAAATTGCGTTATATTCATTTGTTGCGGTCTATACCATTTAAAGTTTAATATGATGACGAAATTGAAATAAACATCATTCATTATAAGTAAAATGGTAATAAAAAAATGAAGGGAAATCAGACCCAAAACTGTATTTAAAAGTTTTTGACTCGCAATGTGTGATTGGCTGATTAGAGAAAATCTGACTATAAAGAATTTGACCCAGCTACGGCAAATAATCTAATTACTATAATGGTTTCCAATCTTTGCATCACCCAATTAAATAAATTCGTAAATATATACATGATTTTCAATAAAAAAAAAATAAAAAATAATTCCAAACTTATTATTTTATTAAAGTTGAGTGAAAAATAAATTTATTTTATTTTATTACTTAAATTTTTTAATGTAAATAATAATAATAATAATAATAATAATATAATAATATAATAATAATAAACATAAATAAACAATAATAAAGAGAAAAACCAATGAAATTAACAAAATTTTTTTCTTCAGCTACTCCAAGTAAACTCAAACCAACACGTAATAAACCAATCTCAACAACAACAACAACAACAACGCCATTATCGCTCAATAATTCAAATAATGTTAAAAATGTTTCTTCATCCGCACTCTCCCACTCCTCTTCCTCCCCCTTCGTCCCTACTTCTATTACCACTACTAATTACTCCTCTCCAACTAATAAACATAAATATTTAGCAACTCCTTCAGTACTGCATCCATCTCCAAATAATAATAATAAAAATAAAAGTTCAAAATTAAATAATCATAATAAATCTTTGCTATTTACATCAGATCAATCTATAAATAATAATAAACAATATTTCTACTCTTCACCAAATACTTCCTCACAATCATTATCATTTGACGAAGATTTAGATGACAATTTGTTTTATAAAACTTTGAAAAAAGATTATCAAAAAATATTTCATAAAGTTTCAATAATTTGTGTCCCACACTCTAAAAGCATTCTAGGTTTAAGAATGTCTAAAAATTTCATTGGTAAGTGTTATAACGATAATAATCATTATTTCCTTGAAAAAGAGGGATCATAAACAACAAAACAACAACAAATAATAATAAAGTAAAAGGATCCGCACCATTTAAATAAACTTAGATGATTACTGCGCTGCATCTTACATTGATCTAATGTTTATATATTATTTAAATATAATATATAGAGTCACATTCTTTTATTCCATCGCCATATTTTCAGGGCCAATTTCAAAGTATTAATGATAAAGTAATGATAATAGAAAATAATCATGTAAAAACATTAAAAGGTACGTATGCGAAGAAATATATATAATCTCATATATAATATTATTAAATTTATTATTAAATTCCTTTTCTCATGTTAAAAAAAAAAAATATATAAAAGGGTTCAAAGAAGAAAGAATAATTAGAATATTGAGTGATGAATTAGTTTATAATGAAGCATATAAATCAGTTCAAGTCCTAGTTTTGGAAATGCCTTTAGAAGGTGAATGGAAAAAAATGAATAGTGAAAAATTTGGTGGAATTTGTATTCCACCAGAAAGAAATCATGAAATGGATCTACAATTCTTGAAAAATATATTATCATCATCACATAATGACTCTTCAATAAAAAGTATGGAGGATATGGTGGAAGAGTTTAAAGAAACTTACGTGTATGTTAGAGGTTATGCTGGGTTTACTGTAGATAAAATTTCCCAGATTTTTCAAAAATCTGTTCTGGTAATTATCAATTTAAGAAAAGTCGTTAATTAATTAGTTAATTAATTAAATCAAATTATTTGTTTGCTTGTTTATTAGAGTTTTCTGGAATCCAACGAAACATTGAGATTAATTTGTCAATTACCACATGAACATGATTATTTCCTAGAACTAGTAGAAAAGTAATATATCAATTTTTTTATTCCAAAAAATAATTTTTACTATAATACTAATAATTATATATATCTGATTTTTTTTAAAAAAAAAAGTATTTTGATGAATGCTTTACATGAAAAAATATTCATTCAATCACTATTACCAATTTATCATTCACATGACACATACCTTGAATCAATACTGAATGTCTATGCAAATGCACACATCACACTTAAAGATTATGGTGTATCAGAACGCCTTCAAGATATCCCGGTAGAAATGTTAGAATCAGCGCGTGAAATCTTGAAATTGATTGATGGTGATAACAACGAGTGTGAATCAACAACTATTTCATCATATGCAGGATTAGGAATCACCAACATAGATGATCAGGATGATAAGAAATTGACGCATAATGAAAACTTTTTAGCTTCTATACCTTCAACAACTCCATTAGAGAAATTGTTTTGTATTAAAAGAACTCTTCAAGAAATTTCAAATGCTTCATACGCTTATCTAACTCAATCTGCTACACTAACCCACAATAATATCAATAATAATAATAATAGCGATGATTATAGGAATTTTAACTTTTCTTCAATAACAAATAATAATAATAGTAGTAGTAGTAATAGTAGTAATAGTAATTATGATAGTCAAGATGAAGGGTCATTAATTACCACTGATGATTTCATACCATTACTTGCATATGTGATTGTTAATAGTAGATTAAATCATTTGGCAAGCGTTTTATTCTACATGAGGACTTTTCGTTTATCAAAAATTGAGAGATCGGAATTAAGGTAAATCGTCATCATCATCATCGTCATCATCATTTATTGATATATTTTATATAAATATATATTGCGTTTCAACGTTTATCTACGTTATATCTACACATGTATATTTTGCAGCTTTGCTTTGACTACATTACAAGCCTCGACAGAATTTATTAAATCAGACCCATTGTCAATTCACGATGCTATATCCACCACATCATCAATCTCATCAATCTCATCTTCCCATTCATCATTTAAATTTCCATCACCGTTAATCAATTCATCTAATCGTATACGCAGTCGTGCAACTTCAATATCCACACCTTCTTCGCCAATAATCTCGTCACAATTAAATAATCCGAATATTAACAATAACGTATCAACCAATCATTCCTCAAATTATTCCGTTACAACTCCTACTACATCGTCACAATCATCATCAAACAATAGACGTGATAAATCACCTGCAAGGTCATTTACTTCAACTACCAGTTCAAGAACAAGTCCTTCAGCGATTGTTAATAGTAATAGAAATCGTAATTCACACAGCGATGAAATCAATTCCTCTTCATCATCATTCACCTCAACCACTTCAAGTGGAAAGTTGTCTTTTGATAATTATTATTACAATTCAAATAATAATAGCCCATTTTGTGTGCCTACTATAGAAGATAACCATCATGATGTTCATCAACCACCGCAACCATCAGTAAGAAGAAGAAGATCTTCAATTGCACCTGGTGGTCTAGTTATAAAACCACAAATTTTATTAGTTCCTTCGCGTAGCCCTCAACCACGTACTAGTATTGACAATGATCAATGTTCATTCAATCACAATAACAACAACAACAACAACAACAACAACAACAACAACAACAACAACAATAATAACAGTGAGAATAATAATAATAATAATAGTGAAAATAATACATTACCAACATACTTGCTTGAACATCAATCATCATCATCAGCCTCTTTATTACCACCCAGCCCTTCATTATCCTCAAAAGCTTTACCAACAATATCTGATACATCAAATAATAATGATGATGACGGTGACGTTGCTGCACCATTGCCATTAATCAGATCATCACAATCAAGGTCTAATTCTTTACAAAGTTGTAATAGCTATGGCAATAATAATAATCACACTAATAATAAAAAAACATGGCGCCATTCTATTCATGCACCAGAAATAATTACAATTACACCACGCACATCATCTCATGCTAATGGTGGTGGTTCCAATAGCAACAATTATATTAGTTTTTCGAAACCAATACTCGAAGTTACAACACCAAAACCTGAAATTTTGGGCGATTTTCTTTCTGGCTTACAAAATATTGACGGTGATGTTGTTTCTGGTGATCGTAATGGTGGATTCAAAGTTAGAAAATGGTGATTTAAACATCAATTATTCCATATCTTTCTAAAACCTTTTAACATTTCGCTTTAATGCCTTACTTATATATTTCAAATTGACATTTATGGGCATTATATGGTTTTTTTATCTATTAATTAATTATTTATTTATTTATTATTTTGATTTTTTTTTTTTTTTTAAAAAAATTTCCCCGCTTGTATAATTATTTACTTGATATCAGTGGTCAGTTTTTTGGTGATGGATGAATTGATTGATTTGTTTATATAATAAAAAAGATCAAGTAAAATCTGTAACTTTCAATTTAGATGTTATTATTTATTATGTTTTATGTATATACAATTGAGTGAACTTTTCATTTGTATTCAAAATTTATTTGGCCGCAGTCGTAAGCTATATTGAGGAAAAAGTTGAATTGATATTTTCAAACACAATCCGTGCAGATGTTCCTAACGCTGTCACAGAAAAAAACTATATGACTTAGTGAAGTATCAAATACATTCTTGTAATATAATGTGTGGAGGACCAGGTCCAAATGATGAACCATGTTCTAAAGGATTTCTCGACCATTATCTAATACATCCGGAAAACGGTAACGTATAGTGTGATAACATTGCGTTTGCGTGTAAATTACGCGCTTGCATTTAAATGTTTGCGAGTAATTATTATGCTGTAATTAATGGACATGTATATAGGCAACAAGTTTCGACTTGGAAAACAAATAATCCTATTAATTAAATAATTTTGTTGATATAAAACCTTTTTCATCTGTTCCTCATCGATTAAATTGCTCTCCCATACAAAATAAAACTTGCTAATTGCGAACCGGTTTGGCGGTTTTACTATAACCGGGCGGGTACCTGGTTAAAACCGGTTTTGATTTTGAAGTGATGATCAAAACCCCTGCTATATACTACTAATATTATTTTATTATTACTATCGTCATCATTATTGTCACCTATTCTACTACGAGTATTATGCTTTTTTTTTTTTTAGACAAATCAGTGATGGATATTATTTTTGTCGATTTTTTTTTTACAAGAAAATCAGCTGGCCCAAGCCGTTTAAAAATTCCTTGGTCGGCTGACATCACTATCTTGAAGGCGGATGATAAAAGGCTCCATCGAAACCTGATTCGAAATTCTCTGGTGGGGTAACAGCGGGTACATTACTATCAGTATACGAGGATATCTTGTGATTATCCTCAAGAAAAAAATTAAAATTAAAATTAATCATTGAATACTTTTAATATTTTTACCAAAGATAATATTGCTGCTCAATTTGCCAATATCTTTCTAATGAGGTAAAGATCTATGGTCGATCTTTCTATCGGCAAGAAGTGTGTGTCCTTCATCGGAAAAGACGTCAACGTATTACTTGTATAGAATGTGGTGAGCCGACTGCTACTGAACATAGCTTATGTAATTTGCATGTGGATAAATGCTATGGTAAAGCCCATTATTACCGGCCAAAATTATGGAGTCAAAAAAGTAGGTCTGTTATTTAAAAATGCACTCTCATGTCAAATTTCAATAATGGCTTATTTGGTGAATTATGGAGGAGATAGAACTTGAATTTTCTTTAATCAATTTGGAAAATCTTCATATTAATATACTAATTTTTATATATAATTTTGATCTATATAGTTGATCAACCCAATGTACCATATATTATAGGTATCATAGGAGGAAATGAATTTCAAATTTTTCCTTAGACTTTTACTTTTTACTAGAACAGATAGGGTAGATATATAAGTATAAAAGGAAATGATAAATCAAAGTTAGAACCTTTTATTTTATAACAAAATACATCCCAGTTAGCTAACTTTTTTTCACTATGACGAAACTAGGATGGATTTTTACTGGGACGCGTACAAATCCATTTTGACAACGTTCCTGGATAACAATCATCATGGGTATACTTTGGTATGGACAAGGTAAGTAGTCATGGTAAACCTGGTGCCAGCAATCGAATCAATCGGCAAATTACATCATTTGGATAAATTAAAAAATTATAGTGATAAAAATTTATATATGAAGAAAAGTAAATATAATGGTTCTACTGAACATTACATTTTTTGCTCTTCAAAAAAAAAAAAGGTTGCTAAATTGCACGATGCCTTTAAGACATATTTTCAATGACTCAACTTGATAATACTATGATGACTTTTTTTCAGTTTCAGTTTCCTTTTTTGATTTAAATTTAATTACTCGGATTATAGTGAGAAGGTTATCTTCATTCTTTTTTAAAAGTATTTTCAAATCATAGTGACATTCAATAGAAATTTCCCGGTCCTATAGTAAATTACAGTGAGTATATAACTTGATTGATGTTGATTGCTACGGTATGGCTAGAGAGTGGCACCGTTAGCCGTTTAATAGTCACATGACATCGATGGTGAGATTTTTATATTATATATATATATATATATATAACCAACAAATGTCTAGATCTCCGAAAAATTCAGATAACTTGTTTGCAGGTTGACCTATTTACCTGAATATAAGATTAATTCGAATAAAGTTTATTCAAACAAATAATTCGTAATCAAATCGAGTAATCGAATCAAACGAATCAAGCGAATAATTTGAATCTTATTAAAAAGACAAAGGTCCCTTTTTGGAGACCTATTTCTATTTGGATAATTTGAATAAAACGAATCATTCGAATAAGAAATTATATTACGAGTAGAAACTCTATCCAAACAATAAAAAAATATTCCATTGAGCTGTTATTCCCTTAAATATACACGTAGATTTTTCATTGATGCAGTCTCGGTAAACTCCAGGGCCAGGTTACCCTCCCCTGGAATTTGGTTGCATCATCATATCATCGAGGGGATCTCGGTCAGATTAGCCTTATGTACACGAGGAAGATGTGAGAATGACTGTAAAGTGTTCATGGTAACATGCGTGCCTCAACATCTGTAAATTTCCGATAATCAAACATCGCATATTGAAATGTTTCATATTTGACGATGTGCTTGCTGCCTTGACATCTTCTGTAATTATATATTTATGTTAATATTAATATTACTGATTACAAAAAGCAAAATACCAATCGTTTGCTATCTTGACAAGAATCTTATTACCCAGCAAGTTCTGCTCCATGTTTTGATTCCAATTAAAGTATTTATAAACATATCAATGCAAATAAAAAAAAGTACCTCTAGTTAGTTATTAACGCGTCTTCTTTAGGAGAACCAAACAACAACACTCACGTTTTGCTCTGTCAAAAAATAATTGTTTTTCCAAAAAAAAAATCAATCGCGTCACAATCTTTGTACAACACCAGGTGCCCAATAATAATATATAATGTTTATTTTTATTTTTTTTTAAAAACAAAATATTAATTTGAGTTATTCATTTGTTTATATTTGATACAGTAATAGTCTCTTTCGTTTTAATAATATTCGTATAAAGAAATTTTTTTATCATTCAATTACCTATACAAGAGTTTTTATTGCTGGTGTGATATCACATATTAAATCTTTGTGTGCAATTACTTTACCAACTAAAAGTTTCTACGATCGTATTACAGTTGAACATTCTTGGGCATAATGTCTGTTTCAAATAAAAAAAAAAAAAAAATAAAACAAATACAGTAGCAGACATCGCTGGGTAAGTGCTTATTAAAAGAATGGTGGTTGTCGTCACTCTATTTCAATCAAAAAAAGATAACCCACATTGTTTTTTAATATAGCAACGATAAACAAGCTAACCAACTTTTTTTAAATGAACAAGATCGGTGAGCCTATTAAAAATATTGCTTTGAGTTAGTTCATTTATATATTTTTGCAATTTATTTCTTTGTATATTAATATGTTTTTTAGATTAACAAAAATAATTGGAACGTTTGAAAGAAAATTAAGAATGATCAATTATATAAATGACAAGTTAATTGATTCATTACTATTGTATCCTTTTTTAACATTAATGGTCACAAAGAAATCTTTATACATATGTTTAAGCTTTAATCAAATTTTATTATGTAACTCACCAGATATAATGAAAATAATGTTACGTTAGAAGAAATAGTTGAAAACTTTGAAATGTCTGGTATGACAGTTTTGTATATTTCTATATTTTTAATAAAAAATGGTTTAATTATTCACTAATTAATTTTTAAAATAGAAGATTATTTAAAAGATCATATAAATATGATCATTCAAGTAATTCCTGGATGGATTTGGTTCACATGGGATGGAAATGGAGCAAAAACCAGAGTCAAAATTGATAATAAAAATTACAAGCCTGAAGAAATCTACTTTTCAATAAATAAAAAAAAGGAGGACATCAAGTGGTGGCATCAACAGTCAATCAATTTAGATTATTATTCATCAAAATTATTCATTGAGTTGGAAAAAATGAGTGAATTTTTATAATTTGGAAATTCTATTGATATAATTAAATATATTATTTGCAAAATTGAATAAATTTTTATTTTTTTAAATTGTAATTTCATTAATATTAAGATTTCTTGTGAGAAGTCATTTTTAGTTTAAAATCTTTGATTTTAAATGTAAAAGATTATTTTAGTATTCTTTCATATTAGCAATATAACAAATAATAAAACCAAAACATTAATCTTATAATTTTTTCAACAATTCTTAATGCTAATTTGGTGCAGATAAATAATTTTATTAGTTATGATTTTCCTCTCTTGCTGGTAAATTTCATAGGTAATCCTTTCTTTTCTTAGGTAAGCTTCCAGTGTTTGAGTGTCATTTATTTTGAAAATGTAAGGAGCAATTTTTTCACCTTGTTCCTTTTTTAAAATACTTCTAATGGTGCTGTAATTCTTGGGTTCCATGGTAGACCTAATGTAAATTAACTTCATATTAACTATTTTTATATAGGGGCAATTCTATATATCACTTAACAAATGGGGCATTATAAACTAATTGTGATGATAATAACTAAATTTTGATCCCTGAAATTTTTGGTAATACCAATGTTCACTTTGTCTGGTTTTGTTGCAGCATGTCCCAATTGTAATAAAATGTATGATTGTTTGTGATTTAAATATTTTTATGAAATTCTAAAAGGTGCAAATGCAAGTCTTGTTGTTTAGGTGGTTATGTATTTAAAAAAAAACAAAGTCACAGCCATTGTCATCTAAAAAGTGAAATTTTATTACAGCTGAACAAAAAAGAGAAATTTGCTTATTAAAAAGAAATAATCTCAACCAAAAATTTTTTTTGTCATACCAATATGTTAACAATTTTTGTCGATCCTGATCATCTCAACGAACTTTTGTTACAACGAATTTAGGTGGTCAGTCCCACACATTCGTTATGACAAGGTTAGACTGTATTTAGAGCCTAAGTAACAATAAAATAGAGAGTTTTTTCATTTAACATTAAATGCACTCACGAAGCAGATAGATGGTCACGACAAAGGAAGAAATAGACAAATTCAGAAACTTGTGTTGATTGGCGTCTCATTCTTTAGAATTGAAGCATGGTGCTAAAGTGATTGTAATTGTATGTAGAATGAATAATTAGTTGTGAAAAACTGCTAAATGGTCAATTGAATCAATGAACTTGTATTAGTAACTCCTGTTAGTATTTGCAGGGATTAAGTATCCCCAGGCTTTAAGTAGGATCTTTGTTGAGAAGCATGCTTGCGCAGCTCTTTCTCGTGTAACTTCATTAAGATCTTCGCAAAACCAATCGTATGGACTTCGAATGTCAAGAATTTCCTTATTATAATAGTAAAGAATGAATTCATATTTTCCAAACCAATACAAATTGCTATTGAATAATTGGCTAATGATTATATCACCATCACATTACAATTGTAGCATTTGGTCAATGCTTTCGTACCACAAAAATTGCGTTATATTCATTTGTTGCGGTCTATACCATTTAAAGTTTAATATGATGACGAAATTGAAATAAACATCATTCATTATAAGTAAAATGGTAATAAAAAAATGAAGGGAAATCAGACCCAAAACTGTATTTAAAAGTTTTTGACTCGCAATGTGTGATTGGCTGATTAGAGAAAATCTGACTATAAAGAATTTGACCCAGCTACGGCAAATAATCTAATTACTATAATGGTTTCCAATCTTTGCATCACCCAATTAAATAAATTCGTAAATATATACATGATTTTCAATAAAAAAAAAATAAAAAATAATTCCAAACTTATTATTTTATTAAAGTTGAGTGAAAAATAAATTTATTTTATTTTATTACTTAAATTTTTTAATGTAAATAATAATAATAATAATAATAATAATATAATAATATAATAATAATAAACATAAATAAACAATAATAAAGAGAAAAACCAATGAAATTAACAAAATTTTTTTCTTCAGCTACTCCAAGTAAACTCAAACCAACACGTAATAAACCAATCTCAACAACAACAACAACAACAACGCCATTATCGCTCAATAATTCAAATAATGTTAAAAATGTTTCTTCATCCGCACTCTCCCACTCCTCTTCCTCCCCCTTCGTCCCTACTTCTATTACCACTACTAATTACTCCTCTCCAACTAATAAACATAAATATTTAGCAACTCCTTCAGTACTGCATCCATCTCCAAATAATAATAATAAAAATAAAAGTTCAAAATTAAATAATCATAATAAATCTTTGCTATTTACATCAGATCAATCTATAAATAATAATAAACAATATTTCTACTCTTCACCAAATACTTCCTCACAATCATTATCATTTGACGAAGATTTAGATGACAATTTGTTTTATAAAACTTTGAAAAAAGATTATCAAAAAATATTTCATAAAGTTTCAATAATTTGTGTCCCACACTCTAAAAGCATTCTAGGTTTAAGAATGTCTAAAAATTTCATTGGTAAGTGTTATAACGATAATAATCATTATTTCCTTGAAAAAGAGGGATCATAAACAACAAAACAACAACAAATAATAATAAAGTAAAAGGATCCGCACCATTTAAATAAACTTAGATGATTACTGCGCTGCATCTTACATTGATCTAATGTTTATATATTATTTAAATATAATATATAGAGTCACATTCTTTTATTCCATCGCCATATTTTCAGGGCCAATTTCAAAGTATTAATGATAAAGTAATGATAATAGAAAATAATCATGTAAAAACATTAAAAGGTACGTATGCGAAGAAATATATATAATCTCATATATAATATTATTAAATTTATTATTAAATTCCTTTTCTCATGTTAAAAAAAAAAAATATATAAAAGGGTTCAAAGAAGAAAGAATAATTAGAATATTGAGTGATGAATTAGTTTATAATGAAGCATATAAATCAGTTCAAGTCCTAGTTTTGGAAATGCCTTTAGAAGGTGAATGGAAAAAAAATGAATAGTGAAAAATTTGGTGGAATTTGTATTCCACCAGAAAGAAATCATGAAATGGATCTACAATTCTTGAAAAATATATTATCATCATCACATAATGACTCTTCAATAAAAAGTATGGAGGATATGGTGGAAGAGTTTAAAGAAACTTACGTGTATGTTAGAGGTTATGCTGGGTTTACTGTAGATAAAATTTCCCAGATTTTTCAAAAATCTGTTCTGGTAATTATCAATTTAAGAAAAGTCGTTAATTAATTAGTTAATTAATTAAATCAAATTATTTGTTTGCTTGTTTATTAGAGTTTTCTGGAATCCAACGAAACATTGAGATTAATTTGTCAATTACCACATGAACATGATTATTTCCTAGAACTAGTAGAAAAGTAATATATCAATTTTTTTATTCCAAAAAATAATTTTTACTATAATACTAATAATTATATATATCTGATTTTTTTTAAAAAAAAAAGTATTTTGATGAATGCTTTACATGAAAAAAATATTCATTCAATCACTATTACCAATTTATCATTCACATGACACATACCTTGAATCAATACTGAATGTCTATGCAAATGCACACATCACACTTAAAGATTATGGTGTATCAGAACGCCTTCAAGATATCCCGGTAGAAATGTTAGAATCAGCGCGTGAAATCTTGAAATTGATTGATGGTGATAACAACGAGTGTGAATCAACAACTATTTCATCATATGCAGGATTAGGAATCACCAACATAGATGATCAGGATGATAAGAAATTGACGCATAATGAAAACTTTTTAGCTTCTATACCTTCAACAACTCCATTAGAGAAATTGTTTTGTATTAAAAGAACTCTTCAAGAAATTTCAAATGCTTCATACGCTTATCTAACTCAATCTGCTACACTAACCCACAATAATATCAATAATAATAATAATAGCGATGATTATAGGAATTTTAACTTTTCTTCAATAACAAATAATAATAATAGTAGTAGTAGTAATAGTAGTAATAGTAATTATGATAGTCAAGATGAAGGGTCATTAATTACCACTGATGATTTCATACCATTACTTGCATATGTGATTGTTAATAGTAGATTAAATCATTTGGCAAGCGTTTTATTCTACATGAGGACTTTTCGTTTATCAAAAATTGAGAGATCGGAATTAAGGTAAATCGTCATCATCATCATCGTCATCATCATTTATTGATATATTTTATATAAATATATATTGCGTTTCAACGTTTATCTACGTTATATCTACACATGTATATTTTGCAGCTTTGCTTTGACTACATTACAAGCCTCGACAGAATTTATTAAATCAGACCCATTGTCAATTCACGATGCTATATCCACCACATCATCAATCTCATCAATCTCATCTTCCCATTCATCATTTAAATTTCCATCACCGTTAATCAATTCATCTAATCGTATACGCAGTCGTGCAACTTCAATATCCACACCTTCTTCGCCAATAATCTCGTCACAATTAAATAATCCGAATATTAACAATAACGTATCAACCAATCATTCCTCAAATTATTCCGTTACAACTCCTACTACATCGTCACAATCATCATCAAACAATAGACGTGATAAATCACCTGCAAGGTCATTTACTTCAACTACCAGTTCAAGAACAAGTCCTTCAGCGATTGTTAATAGTAATAGAAATCGTAATTCACACAGCGATGAAATCAATTCCTCTTCATCATCATTCACCTCAACCACTTCAAGTGGAAAGTTGTCTTTTGATAATTATTATTACAATTCAAATAATAATAGCCCATTTTGTGTGCCTACTATAGAAGATAACCATCATGATGTTCATCAACCACCGCAACCATCAGTAAGAAGAAGAAGATCTTCAATTGCACCTGGTGGTCTAGTTATAAAACCACAAATTTTATTAGTTCCTTCGCGTAGCCCTCAACCACGTACTAGTATTGACAATGATCAATGTTCATTCAATCACAATAACAACAACAACAACAACAACAACAACAACAACAACAACAACAACAATAATAACAGTGAGAATAATAATAATAATAATAGTGAAAATAATACATTACCAACATACTTGCTTGAACATCAATCATCATCATCAGCCTCTTTATTACCACCCAGCCCTTCATTATCCTCAAAAGCTTTACCAACAATATCTGATACATCAAATAATAATGATGATGACGGTGACGTTGCTGCACCATTGCCATTAATCAGATCATCACAATCAAGGTCTAATTCTTTACAAAGTTGTAATAGCTATGGCAATAATAATAATCACACTAATAATAAAAAAACATGGCGCCATTCTATTCATGCACCAGAAATAATTACAATTACACCACGCACATCATCTCATGCTAATGGTGGTGGTTCCAATAGCAACAATTATATTAGTTTTTCGAAACCAATACTCGAAGTTACAACACCAAAACCTGAAATTTTGGGCGATTTTCTTTCTGGCTTACAAAATATTGACGGTGATGTTGTTTCTGGTGATCGTAATGGTGGATTCAAAGTTAGAAAATGGTGATTTAAACATCAATTATTCCATATCTTTCTAAAACCTTTTAACATTTCGCTTTAATGCCTTACTTATATATTTCAAATTGACATTTATGGGCATTATATGGTTTTTTTATCTATTAATTAATTATTTATTTATTTATTATTTTGATTTTTTTTTTTTTTTTAAAAAAATTTCCCCGCTTGTATAATTATTTACTTGATATCAGTGGTCAGTTTTTTGGTGATGGATGAATTGATTGATTTGTTTATATAATAAAAAAGATCAAGTAAAATCTGTAACTTTCAATTTAGATGTTATTATTTATTATGTTTTATGTATATACAATTGAGTGAACTTTTCATTTGTATTCAAAATTTATTTGGCCGCAGTCGTAAGCTATATTGAGGAAAAAGTTGAATTGATATTTTCAAACACAATCCGTGCAGATGTTCCTAACGCTGTCACAGAAAAAAACTATATGACTTAGTGAAGTATCAAATACATTCTTGTAATATAATGTGTGGAGGACCAGGTCCAAATGATGAACCATGTTCTAAAGGATTTCTCGACCATTATCTAATACATCCGGAAAACGGTAACGTATAGTGTGATAACATTGCGTTTGCGTGTAAATTACGCGCTTGCATTTAAATGTTTGCGAGTAATTATTATGCTGTAATTAATGGACATGTATATAGGCAACAAGTTTCGACTTGGAAAACAAATAATCCTATTAATTAAATAATTTTGTTGATATAAAACCTTTTTCATCTGTTCCTCATCGATTAAATTGCTCTCCCATACAAAATAAAACTTGCTAATTGCGAACCGGTTTGGCGGTTTTACTATAACCGGGCGGGTACCTGGTTAAAACCGGTTTTGATTTTGAAGTGATGATCAAAACCCCTGCTATATACTACTAATATTATTTTATTATTACTATCGTCATCATTATTGTCACCTATTCTACTACGAGTATTATGCTTTTTTTTTTTTTAGACAAATCAGTGATGGATATTATTTTTGTCGATTTTTTTTTTACAAGAAAATCAGCTGGCCCAAGCCGTTTAAAAATTCCTTGGTCGGCTGACATCACTATCTTGAAGGCGGATGATAAAAGGCTCCATCGAAACCTGATTCGAAATTCTCTGGTGGGGTAACAGCGGGTACATTACTATCAGTATACGAGGATATCTTGTGATTATCCTCAAGAAAAAAATTAAAATTAAAATTAATCATTGAATACTTTTAATATTTTTACCAAAGATAATATTGCTGCTCAATTTGCCAATATCTTTCTAATGAGGTAAAGATCTATGGTCGATCTTTCTATCGGCAAGAAGTGTGTGTCCTTCATCGGAAAAGACGTCAACGTATTACTTGTATAGAATGTGGTGAGCCGACTGCTACTGAACATAGCTTATGTAATTTGCATGTGGATAAATGCTATGGTAAAGCCCATTATTACCGGCCAAAATTATGGAGTCAAAAAAGTAGGTCTGTTATTTAAAAATGCACTCTCATGTCAAATTTCAATAATGGCTTATTTGGTGAATTATGGAGGAGATAGAACTTGAATTTTCTTTAATCAATTTGGAAAATCTTCATATTAATATACTAATTTTTATATATAATTTTGATCTATATAGTTGATCAACCCAATGTACCATATATTATAGGTATCATAGGAGGAAATGAATTTCAAATTTTTCCTTAGACTTTTACTTTTTACTAGAACAGATAGGGTAGATATATAAGTATAAAAGGAAATGATAAATCAAAGTTAGAACCTTTTATTTTATAACAAAATACATCCCAGTTAGCTAACTTTTTTTCACTATGACGAAACTAGGATGGATTTTTACTGGGACGCGTACAAATCCATTTTGACAACGTTCCTGGATAACAATCATCATGGGTATACTTTGGTATGGACAAGGTAAGTAGTCATGGTAAACCTGGTGCCAGCAATCGAATCAATCGGCAAATTACATCATTTGGATAAATTAAAAAATTATAGTGATAAAAATTTATATATGAAGAAAAGTAAATATAATGGTTCTACTGAACATTACATTTTTTGCTCTTCAAAAAAAAAAAAGGTTGCTAAATTGCACGATGCCTTTAAGACATATTTTCAATGACTCAACTTGATAATACTATGATGACTTTTTTTCAGTTTCAGTTTCCTTTTTTGATTTAAATTTAATTACTCGGATTATAGTGAGAAGGTTATCTTCATTCTTTTTTAAAAGTATTTTCAAATCATAGTGACATTCAATAGAAATTTCCCGGTCCTATAGTAAATTACAGTGAGTATATAACTTGATTGATGTTGATTGCTACGGTATGGCTAGAGAGTGGCACCGTTAGCCGTTTAATAGTCACATGACATCGATGGTGAGATTTTTATATTATATATATATATATATATATAACCAACAAATGTCTAGATCTCCGAAAAATTCAGATAACTTGTTTGCAGGTTGACCTATTTACCTGAATATAAGATTAATTCGAATAAAGTTTATTCAAACAAATAATTCGTAATCAAATCGAGTAATCGAATCAAACGAATCAAGCGAATAATTTGAATCTTATTAAAAAGACAAAGGTCCCTTTTTGGAGACCTATTTCTATTTGGATAATTTGAATAAAACGAATCATTCGAATAAGAAATTATATTACGAGTAGAAACTCTATCCAAACAATAAAAAAATATTCCATTGAGCTGTTATTCCCTTAAATATACACGTAGATTTTTCATGAAGCTTATGAAACGTAAAACGCGTGAAAACAAACTAAATCACGTCACGTCCAAACTGGTGTAGATATAATGTTCAAGTTAATTTTGATCCGCAGGACAACTTCCGCTTAATGCGCAAATTGTGTTTACTTGATTTTTTTTTAAAGGAAAGGTTAAAAAATATATAAAATGCGTAAAAAAAACAAAATCACGTCAGCAGCAGTGCAGCTTTTACTTTGTACATGTGTTGCGTTTTTGGCAAAGTTTATAAACGTGAAAACACAAAAACACAAAATCAAGTTTCTTTTTCATATATATATATATATATATATATATATCAGATATTAATATAACCTGTTAGTCTGTCATATCAACAATTGCAAAAAAAATTTTTAAAATGGTAATTATTTTAATTTACTACTATATATATACTAATTTTATTTAGCCATTTAATTTAATTGACCGGTTTTAAGCGAGTACTAGTAATGCAGAAAAGATTTCCTAATTTGATAATTTATATTTGTATATACAAAAGTACGTACGATAATTTTTCATATGATTTGGCCAAATAAAAAGTTCTGTAACATGTAACATGCTACAACTTTTATATATACATGTTAATAAAATTATTGATCAGAATTTTACTATATGCTTAGTTGAGTAAATAAATGCCACGTGGTCATCTTTCCGAATTAAGTAAAAGGGATCCAAATTAAGATCAAAATATTCATTTGTCAGTCCAATGTATAAAATCACATGTTTTTTAAAAGCTAGACTCAAGAATTTTTTTTAAGTTACTGCCTCCCTCGACGATAGATTATAGAACTAGTTAATAGCTATCAAAAATCGTCTCTATTTTTTTTCAATATTTCTCTATCTAGCTTTAAAGTCGATCAATTTTTATTCAATGGATTTAGTGATGGAATTTTTAACCTTACACTTAATAACTCTACTTATCGGGCAAACAGCACTATTAAGCTATTTTTGGTTGCTTTGTTATTTTAGGCACAACATGACGTCAATAGGTTTGATATACTAGTTA
>CAUDNR010000560.1:15759-27845 GCA_958430865.1 Entrophospora sp. SA101
ATTGGAAGATATAAGTAAATTACATGTACTCCCTAGACAAAAGTATTTGGATGCCCATTTTTAATAATCATGCAAAAAACTCCATAATAACTATACATAATATTCTATCAAAATGTAGTTAGGTTTTGATGAATATGCATGTAAGTTTTGATATTTTTAAAAATTTAGTTAAAAAACCCGAAACTCGACGAGAATCTTTTAATTGTTCAAATTTACACAAAATCCTACAATGAAATTTTATATTAGATCATGCAAAACTCGCATTATCAAAATGTAGCCCAAGTTTTAATGAATATGCACGTAAGTTTTGATATTTTAGTTAAAAAACCCGAGGCTCGACGAGAATCTTTTAATTGTTCAAATTTACACAAAATTCTACAATGAAAATTTATAATAAATCATGCAAAACTCGCATTATCAAAATGTAGCTTAAGTTTTAATGAATATGCATGTTTTGAAAAACTCGAAGCTCGACGAGAATCTCAAAATCCTACAATGAAAATTTATATTAAATCATGCAAAATCTCGCATCATCAAATGTAACTTAAGTTTTAATGAATATGCATGTAAACTTTTGATCTTTTAATTAAAAGACCCGACTCGACGAGAATAATGATGATCATCTATTGTTTATTTTTTAATTATTCAAAATCCTACAATGAAAATTCAAAAACTCGCATTATCAAAATGTAGTTAGGTTTTGATGAATATGCATATAAGTTTTGATATTTTTAAAATTTTATTTAAAAACTAGAAACTCGACGAGAATATTTTAATCATTCAAATTTACACTAAATCTTACAATAAAATTTATTAAATCATGCAAAATCGCACATTATCAAATGTAACTTAAGTTTTAATGATTTTTAAAATTTTAATTAAAAATGATGATCATACATTGTTTATTTTTATTACTGCATAATAATAATAATAACAAAAATTGGTTAGTCACATTTATAAAAAATCATCTTTTTTTAATTAAAATTTTTCTAGACGTTCTAAAAATACCATAGCATAAAGACATCAAAAAAAAAAAAAAATCATGCAACTTCAAACTATTAATTATTTTCAGTGATCAAACACTAAATGTTGCAATATTGCAACAATCAGCTTCTTTGTTGCAACATACCCGCGACTTTACATAAAAACTATACATGATGTTGCAACATAATCACGGTGCAGTTAGACCAATTTTCTATTTATATTGTCTCTATTTTAAAAAAAATATTATTATAAAATATTTGATACGATCGGGGATCTTTAAAAAATGACAAACATGGTTTACACGTAGTTTGGTAATATCAATTACTAATATGGTTACCAAGTGTAAAATATCACTACATTTTGGGCCAAGTTTGTTTTTGTTACCAACAGCAAAGTTTGTCTTTAATTATTGTAAGAAAGAAATGGTTTTAAAATGCATAAAACATACTCGCTGGAGAAAAGAAATCGATATAACTAGAAAAGTAAGGATCGCGATATACTTTTTATTTGAATATAGCATTACATATAGATTTATACAACATTGCCGTGAGTTGCAACGCCGTAAATTCTGACTCCAAGTTGTATTTGTTGCAACACGAGTTGCAACACCGTAATACCGTAATTTTACATTACGGGTACCACTAAGGCTTTTTTTTATTAATAAAAACCCTCTATTTTTGCAATCTTTGGAACCTAAGTAACAATGAAATAGAAAATTTTATTAATAAAAAAAAGCCTTAGTGGTTAAAAGTTGCTATCAAAATGAGATTTTACACACAATGAACTTTCCTATGGGGAAAAAATCACCGCAATCCGTGACCAGAAAAAAAAACAATATGTAATAAGTTTAATCATTATATAAAATAAATAAATAAATAATAAATTTTATGTAATAATATAATTTGGCTAATTCTGATGCACCGAACAAACGCCGTAAAGTTCCAAAAGAGGGGAGAACCCTTTACAATAGAATCGATATCAATTGAAAATAAAAATAGCTCATGGTTAACCAAAGAAGGTAATGATTTATTATTATTATTACACAGAAAAATTTGTATATGACGTAAAGTTACAAAAGATAGAGCCTCTCAATTATTAGGTTTCACAAATAAAAAATGGAAATTCATTATACTTCGTCGCATTAAATTATCATACAATATCTTAAAAAAAAGGAAATAGTTGAGTCTGGAAGAATGAGTGAGACTGATCGTCAGTAAAATCCTGCATATCTTTATTAAGCATAACCGGCCCAATAAAAAAATTTCGCCGAGAGCTTTCTAGACACTACAAGGTGGCGAACATTGATGAGTTCCGTACTTCCTCAGTCTGTTCTTTGTGTGATGGGTGGTTTGATAAGCTTCAAAATCTTTGGTCTGTCAGAGTCTGCAAATCAGTCCGCCAGATACATTGGAATTGAGATGATAATGCTGTCCGTAACACACAAACACTTATGGAGGGAGACCTGATCCATTTATAAGGGGGACTTACTGACCTCTCTGCTGCCATTTTAACTGTGTCAGGATATGAATAGCTGGTGGCAGCAGCAGCAATGATGACTTTCTATGAAGCCACAATTAGCTATAGGGAGGATTTGGATCTTCCTGATTTAGTATAATAAGGTTTACTTTATTATTCGAATAAATTAAGTAAAAAGTTGGCGAATCATTAGAATTAATTTTTGATTTTTACATAAAAATTGTTGGGATTATTTCCTAGAACTTTGTAAACAATATATAGTCAAGGCGCACCTAAATGTTTAAGCCTCTACTCCCTCCCTATTAATCATTGATTGATAAATAATCGTTTGGTAGAAATTCTCTTAAGTTTATGTATTTTATTAAAAAGCAATTTTTTAAAGAAATTGTTATATTATTATAAGTAACAAAGTACATAAAACTATCACTCAACTATTACTTAATTTTCATACTTAAATTTCCAAAAAATATTTTCTATTGGATAGATTGAGTAGGCTTTATCATTCCCATCTCATAAGACTTGTTTCATGTGATCTGGTGTTTGTAATAAAATATTTTCTGAGGATAGATTCATATTGTTTAAATTTTCTTTTTCAACTAAACAAGTATGATAAGGTAATTTCGAATTGTAAGATTTATAAGTTGTGCAAAATGCTGATGCCTCTGGTAAATCTGATATGATAAAAGATAGCTTCAATACACACCAGATATAGCTTTTATTAATTTCAAGAATAGTTCCATCTTCATACTGTTTATAGATTGGATCAAATAATATCTTCAATGATTTCATAAATGCCAATCTTTGTGCAGATTTGAACACTGCTGAACTTTTCTATGAAATAATTGTGGTTTTTAAAATGAGCAAATAAGCAATTAGTGTTTTAGATTCTGGCTTATTTCGAAGACAAACTAGTATATTTCCTAAAGTAATATATATGAGATGTTTCATAGTTTTACCAAGATTATCACAATTAGTGGCATCAGAATATATAATTATTGAAAGCAATTTTGACTCATAAAGTATTGTTGAAGATGCAACTTTCCTGACCATTGCTCATTGTAATTATCACTGATTTGTATCTGGTAAATAGTATGAAAACATTAGTTATAATATTATGTGATTAACTTCAATGTCTATAAAAATAAGCATCGTGTTATCCTGAATATCATTATCCCTTTTGATAGTTTCTCATTAATCCCATTAATTATAGATCTATAATATAAAAAATATTCCTCATTTTCATAATCAACAATTTTAATTTTTTGAAAATCTGAACAACTAAAATTTATTTTATCCATAAATTGGTGACCAATTCTAGTAGAACCTGGCAAACTATGATTTGTTTTTTATGTCTATTAAAGAACCTATTATGGCATCTCCTACACTATTAGACAGTTTGTGTTGAACAACTCAAGAAAATTTAAATAAATTTCCATATGGTTCTATTTGAATAAATCAATGAATATAGGTATTATACCTACTAAATTCATGAAATCTGCATATGTACTGTTTGGGAAAGTTAATTCTTGACTCAAACTCTCCTCCTGATTTGTAAAGACATCCTTGTAATTACATTCAATAGCAGACTCTGTATCAGATTCAGAATAAGTAATCAATAACATTCTGAAACAATTGAAAAAAATTTAATAAGGATAATAATAAATAACCAATGAATTAAAGTAAAATGTGTAAATATACATAATTGGATTCAACATCTCCATTAGATTCTACATCAACAGATGAGCTATTTTCATTCCTTTGAAACATGGTTGTTTTATTTATCAATTTCTCTATCTCATTTCTAAATCTGATTCTGCTCCACTATTATCCATTAAAAACTCCTTATGTCTTTTTTTACGATTACTTGTGGCTTGAATTGTTGAAAAGATTGAATTACAAATCTCACATTTATATATAGATTGTCATTTAGATTTTGAGTGATCTGCAAAATCAAATCATTTTTATAAAAAAAAAAAATGTCAAAACATAAGATACACTTCAAAGAAAATCTTTTGAGAGTTTTTTCTAACTCGTCCAATACAACATCTGCTAACTCGTAAAACAACATCTGCTAACGCGTCCAAAACAACACCTGCTAATGCGTCAAAAAACAACAATAAAATAAATAAATTCAATGATGTTATTAATCTTGAAAATTATACTAAATCAAAGGCAATGTCTACTTTAAAAACAAGTGATGACTACAACATATGTGAAGAAGAAAATGGAAATGAGAGTGGAAGTGAAATCGAAAGTGTGAATGTTTTTTTTAAATATGTCTGAAGGTGATAGTTATCATGGCCATTCTTTGAAAGAACTTCCAATTATAAATAATACCAGTAATTTATCAACCATTTGCTCAGGTTGCATGGTATGTATGAATATAAATTTCAATTGTTTAAATTTTTATTAATAATGGTTTATTATTATAGGAATGGGAAAATCTATTTATTAATCATTCAATAAATTTGTTGCAATCTACTATTACAACAATGAGAGAGATCCAAGATAATAAGTTAAAAAATGATTCTACTCTTAAAGAGATTAAAGCATGTGTATTGGTAATGTTAATGGTCATAAGCAATTACGTTTGAATGTCTGTACCAAAATATCAATGTGCTAGTTCAGTATCTTGCTTTGTCCAAATGCCACAATTCAAACTAAAGAAATTATTTTGGAGAACATTTTGATACTTCAAATACTAGCATACAGATAAATTACGACATAATTGAAATGCCATCAAAGAAGCTCATTAAACACATGATAAAAAAAAACTCGATAAAAAAACTTACAATAAAACATTATTTTTTTTTCGAATTATTTCTCTATATATTAAATATTTAATATTAATATTAATAAAATACGGCAGGTCATCAAAAATATATTTTTTCTTATTAAATGTGGATCATAAAAATCCTAATCATTGATTGATAAATAATCGTTTGGTAGAAATTCTCTTAAGTTTATTTTATTAAAAAGTAGTTGTTTAAAGAGAACTGTTATATTATTAATATTTTCGAATAAGCATCTAAAGAATATTTTTATTTTTATTTGATTATACATTGTTATGTTATTACAGTAATTGTGTTAATGCTATTAAAAACATACACATTATAATTATACATAAATAATGAAAAATTGATTAATTAAATAGCTGAAATTTTATCACGGCCAATTTGTTTATTGTTTAACTTAATAACGAATTGCTTTCCAATGAGATCTTTAACTTTAGGCCCATTGATAATAAAAGTGCAGTCAAAAATTTTGGCTCTAGGAGGATCAATTACCAAGTTTGAAAAAATATCATTCAGATTACCACCGCCTTCAATGAGAAATTTATAATCACTAATACTCGAGCTCACAAAACCCTTGGAGAACACTGCAGTTATAACTAGGCGTCGATTACTACTGCCAGCGTCAAACGATTCAACAAAAGTGACTACACCTTTGACTTTATCATTGTCACCGAATCTTGCAAAAGCAGCTTTGCCTATATCTGGTGGTGGTGCGCGTTTTTCCAAGGAGTCTACATCGCGTTTTTCTTCGAAAACTGGTGATGCATAGATAAATGCATTCGAGAAAATCATAATAATTAAAAGAGCAAATGCCAAAGATTTAAAAGATTTTGACAACATTTTTTTTTTTTGTATATTAAAAATTTTTTATTGTTATTGTTATTATTATTAAATCTTGAGATGATTTAAGAATAATTTTTTGGAAGGAAAATGTGGATACGTTTTATACGTTTTCAACAAATAGATATTTTAGTAGTTGTAAAAACACAAGTTAATTTTATTGGAAGATATAAGTAAATTACATGTACTCCCTAGGCAAAAGTATTTGAACGCCTATTTTTAATAATCATGCAAAAACTCCATAAAACTATACATAATATTCTATCAAAATGTAGTTAGGTTTTGATGGATATGCATGTAAGTTTTGATATTTTTAAAAATTTAGTTAAAAAACCCGAAACTCGACGAGAATCTTTTAATTGTTCAAATTTACACAAAATCCTACAATGAAATTTTATATTAGATCATGCAAAACTCGCATTATCAAAATGTAGCCCAAGTTTTAATGAATATGCATGTAAGTTTTGATATTTTAGTTAAAAAACCCGAAGCTTGACGAGAATCTTTTAATTGTTCAAATTTACACAAAATTCTACAATGAAAATTTATAATAAATCATGCAAAACTCGCATTATCAAAATGTAGCTTAAGTTTTAATGAATATGTATGTTTTGAAAAACTCGAAGCTCGACGAGAATCTCAAAATCCTACAATGAAAATTTATATTAAATCATGCAAAATCTCGCATTATCAAATGTAACTTAAGTTTTAATTAATATGCATGTAAACTTTTGATCTTTTAATTAAAAAACCCTACTCGACGAGAATAATGATGATCATCCATTGTTTATTTTATATTAAATAATGCAAAATCTCACATTATAAAAATGTAGCCCAAGTTTTAATGAATATGCATGTAAGTTTTGATATTTTTAAAAATTCTAATTAAAAACTCGACGGGAATAATAATGATCATCCCATTGTTTTTAATTATTCAAAATCCTACAATGAAATTTTATATTAAATCATGCAAAATCTCGCATTATCAAATGTAACTTGAAGTTCTAATGTAATGAATATGCATGTAAGTTTGATATTTTTAAAATTTTAATTACAAAACCCTGCATAATAATAATAATAACGATGAAAATTTATATTAATATATAGTTAGATTATCAAGAATGTGAATGCAAATTTTGGCCAGTGTATAATCAATATTTTCAATAATTAATAAGTGATCATCGTCAGTTTCGGATTTTTTAATTAAAATTTTCCTAGACGTTCTAAAAATATCAAAATTTACATGCATATCCATCAAAACCTAACTACATTTTGATAGAATTTTATGTATAGTTATTGTGGAGTTTTTGCATGATTATTAAAAATAGGCATCCGAATACTTTTGTCTAGAGAGCGTATAAACAAAAACAAAATATATAAATAGCAACAAAATATAAAATAAATACATGTAAATGATAGTATAAAAACATCAAACTATCAATAAGCTTGTTTTCATTAATCAAATACTAAATGTTACAATATTGCAACAATCAGCCTCTTTGTTGCAGCAAAAAACGTAATGTTGCAACAATCAGCATCTTTTGTTCCAGAAAAACCATAATATTGCAACATACTCACGACTTTACATAAAAAACAATACATGATGCTGCAACGTAACCACGATGCGGTTGGACCATTTTCTATTTATATATTGTCTCATTTTTAAAAACATTATTATTATAAAACATTTGATACGGTAGGACATCTTTAAAAAATAACAAACATGGCTTACACCTAATTTGGTAATATCCATTACCAAGATGGTTACCGGTGTAAAATATCACTATATTTTGGACCAAGCTTGTTTTTGTTATCAATAACAAAATTCATCTTTAATTGTTGCAAGAAAAATATGAAAAAGGAATGGTTTTAACATACTCGTGTGAAAAAAAGAAATTGATATAACTAGAAAAGTAAGGATCGCGACCTTACTTTTTATTTGAATATAGCATTACACAGATATTTATACAACATTGCCGTTAGTTGCAACTCCGTAAATTCTGGCTACAAAGTTGTATTTGGTTTACAACACCGTAATACCGTAATTTTACATTACGGATACCAACTTTAACCACCTAGGTTTTTTTTTCATTAATAAAAACTCTCTATTTTTGCAATATTTAGAACCTAATTAACAATGGAACAGAGAATTTTATTAATAAAAAAAAAGTCTTGGTAGTTTGAAGTTGCTATCAAAAATGAGATTTGGCACACTATGGATCGTTCTATTTGGAAAAAAATCACTGCAATCCGTGACTAGAACAAAATTGCAAACAATAATAATAATTTGGCTAATTCTGATGCATTGAACAAATACCGTAAAGTTCCAAATAGAATCGACATCAATTGAATAAAATAGTTAACCCAAGAAGGTAATAATTTATTATATACACAGAAAAATTAAAATTAGTAGCAAACTAAACCTAAAATAAAATTAGAATTATTATGTTTCACAAAACAAAAGATGGAAATTATTATATTCGTCGTCGCATTAAATCATACAATATCTCAAAAAAAAAGAAAATAGTAGAGTTTGAAAAAATTTATGGAAGAATGAGGCTGGTTGTCAATTTAACCTAGAACCAACAATGATTGGTAAATGGATTAAAGCTTGTGAAGAATGGGATGAATCAGTGAAAAATGAGATAGAAAAGTCTTTTTCCAGAAGCAGAAAAAAGACTCTATGAACGGGTTATTGAACAAAGAAAGAAAGCATTCGCTGTTACACAGTACACTCTCTCTATAACGGTCCTTCTGTTTTGCAAAAAAAAACCCCATTATAGAGAAAGACCGTTACATATAAGGAAATTTGCAGATCATAATCATGTGATCCATTCATCAAAGATTTTTATTAATAATAATTTGTATTTTTTTTATGTTTCAACATCCATCGATTTGATGCCTTTATACATTTTTGAAGGAGTGCTAATTCATTAACATCATGAAGTCATAAGAAAGTTGGAAGGTTGTTCTTATGTCAAATTTACAAATAATTACAGTAAAACTATATTATGAATCAATATTATAGCAAGTCATAGTATTATGATTCTTCTATAACAGATATATAACATGAAAGTCGATAAATGTTTGAATAATTACGATAATAGAAAGAAGTAATAATGATGTATGTATGAAGTAATGTTATGAAGATATGAAATTGTAATAAAGTCAGATTAATAATTTTATTTGTGGTATGGAAATTTCCTAATCTAGCAATTATAGTCCAGATCATGATTGTCGGCCGTTATGGTGAATTTCAGGGACACTATAGGAAATTTAATTAAGACCGTTATATAGAGTGTAGACCGTTATAGAAAAGGTCGTTATAGAGATTGTGTACTTAATATAATATCACAAATCAAATGTAAAAATTTTAAATGAGCCACATTTCAAATTTATATATTGCAAAATAGTAATTTTACATATCATGAAAAATGATCGAGAATTCAAAACATTTAATCACCAATAAAATAATTGACTCGCGGAAAATATCCCGAACAACGGAGAAATAAGTATTCTAACATTTAAAATGTAACAGACCTTTAATTCTCAGATTAAATTTAAACGAAGGAGTTAAATGATTGGATTACTTTAGAAATAACTTGAAAATAATACAGAAGGTTTAAGGAATGCATTTAATTAGAATAAGGATTTCAAAGAAATCGGAGAACTAGATGATAGAACCTTTAACATGTATTGTAATTTTTTTAACTTCATGTATCATCTTTATCATCATCCTAAAATCGTATAATAATAACACTGTCCTTGCCCTTGTCCTTGTCTTCTAATTTTATATTTTCGTAATGACAATAAATCTATCTAACAATGGATTCGTACTAATTCCATGCATAATTACTTTCTCTTATTTTATATTTTTTTATTTCTTTTCTTTTTTTTTTTTTAGTGAGGTAATATTTAATGAATTTCATTTAGTAGTTTTGGGAAACGTGTCTAACTTGAGTAGGGAGTAACAGTTAAGTAGGGCACCCACCAAGGAACGTGATCAGGGTATAGTGTGAAATCTAAAGAAGATATTGTTTAGTATTACTTAGTATAAGGAATTATTTAACGATAGTGAAAGATAGTTTTGAGAGTAAAGCATAAATATACATTCGCGGAAATGTTGTTACTATTTAGTATAAATAAATCGGAAGAAATTGTATTAGCATTGTTGGCATATAATTAAATAAAATATTGAGTTTTACTGCGGATTTTTATATCACAATCTCCAGAAGCTGATAACTTTAAAATGTTGGTTATTTGGATTTTACAACGTAAAAAAAACCTTTCTTGCGAAAGCAAAACAGAATATTTGAGCAACTCCGCCATCAATTAAATTCATTTAACAAATATATAATTAAAAAAAGGTTGGAATTTAATTTAATTACGGATTTTACGATATATTAATATATAATATGGATGAAACTCACAGTATTTTGATATGTTAAGATGATTGACTGTTAATAAAAAAGGTGAAAAAATAGTACATATTAAAAGTATTGGTAATAAAAAAAATAGATTTATTGTAGTATTGACTTGTGCAACTTCAAATCATTGAAGGGGGGTTTTTTTTGAAACCTTTATTGTTGTACGTGAAAATGAATTCGCAATTCACATATGTGAAATTCAAATTAGCCAATCAGAATTTCACCCCATTCCATAATATTTCAATTTCACATACAACAGAACCTAAGAAACAATGAAATAGAGAATTTTTTCAATTTTAATGATAAAAAAAAAGCCAGTCATATTTTTTGTAAGCAATCAACAAACAATACATTACTAACAAATTTACATTCTTCCAATTAGAAAAATACCAAGACGAAATAAGCAAACCTCGCATTTTGGAAATGCTAAAAACAAATCAGATAACAAATTGAATAAAAATTTAGAATATGCATCAAGTGATGAAGAAGACTCAGATAAAGAAATTGATTATACAATTATTTAACTTATTTGTTTTATTCATTTATTTGAATTATTCGTTTATTCGAATCATTCATTTGAGTAAAAATATATTTGAATAAGCTTTCGATATAATATTTGTTATACAAATAAAAAGTAGAGAATTTGTCCAAAAAATCCTCAGTCGACTATTAGTTGATTATTTTAGTTGACTATTTTAGCATTAGTTGATTATTTAGCATTAGTCGATTATTTTATTTGACTAAATTTTTTTTTTATAATAATATTTCGTTTTTTTTTTATTTATTACGAATTCATTTCCATTTTAATCCTTCACTTTTCAAAAATATTTTCACACAAACTGTGTTACGATTTGTTTTTTAAAGGTCTTCTGGAACCACCGCTTATCATTGGAATTTGAAGCCAATGGACAATCGGACCTTGTATTGGAAGTGTTTATTCGTTCACATGTAAAATTATCATCAACACCACCGCAACTATTGTCGTCGTCATCATATAGATGGTATTGATACTCTTCCGCACAGAAATTTATGATAAAACACAAAAATCGTAATTGGTAGACAAATAATAATATTAGCATAGTGTTTGCATTAATATTAGTAGTATTTGTAATTGACTAATAATCGATTAAAATAGTTGACTATTTAGTTGACTAAGATAGTTCGACTATTAGTTGTTCAAAAAAAAGTTTAGTCGATTCCAACTTCCTCACTTTTCTAATTATATCTCCCATTAATATAATAATTAAGGATGTCTGATAACAAAAATAAACTTGGTCCAAGATATGGTGATATTTGGAAACATTTTACACGTCTTGGTAATGGACATTACCAAGTTACGTGTAAGCCATGTTTGACATTTTTTAAAGATCGGCCCAGTCCCGTTTACTTCGTCAACAATCACTTCGTCGACAATCACTTCGTCGACAATCACTTCATCGACAATCATTTCGTCGAAAGTTCATTTCGTCGGCTTATGTATCGTACTAATGATAAATGAGGTGATGATAGTGATGGCAACAATATTGACATTGAATATTTTAGTATTGATAATAATTATTGTTTT
>CAUDNR010000562.1:3576-19926 GCA_958430865.1 Entrophospora sp. SA101
GCTTATGTGTAGAGGTGAGAGCAAGAATTAAGATTGTAAGATTCATCTCATGAAAGTAATTTTTTAGTAATCAGGTTATTTATATTTAACACATACTTGTAAATAACTGACAATATGTTTTAATGGCTCTAAAGAAAATACTTTTTTAACATTTTTGTTTTGAAGTAAAGCATGTGTCAGCATTCCTGATCCTGTTTAGGATTTCAAAATAAATAAATAAATATTTAAATATATTTATTCATATATATATATATTTCCAAGCTTAATTATAATTAACCAAACCTGAAAAAATAGAGACCAACCAGGATTTATATCAAATACTATTGCATTTTTAGGAATCTTTATTGCATTAATAATTTCATCTATCAAAAAACATTTTTTTTTTTTGAAATCGTAATTAAGTAAAACTTTTATAAATGAATAAAATAATTTTTTTCAATTTACTTGCAACATTTGCATCAAGTATATTTATTCGACTTCTTGATATTGAACGGTTCATAACTTTTGGTCGCCACATCTTTTGCAAAATTTAAAATTCTGTATACTGCAGATCTGCAACAAAAAGTAAAACCCTTAGAAAAAATATTATTTGAACATAAGAGGTTTCGGAAGCTGATCGTTTCACACTTTTATAAACAGATTCTGATTCTGTTGCTATTACAAGACATTAATTCAGCTATTGCCATTAATATCTTGATCACATCACAACATTATATTGGCATGGTGCAAGTCACTGAACTTTTTATTAGCTATGTATATTCTTTAAATCCTCCAAAAATAGAAATGTATGGTCCAAAAAACAAATCATATAATTAAAGCTAGGAGCTTACTCTACAATTCTATGATTTCATTTCGTTTGATATGTGTTATTACATGAGGTATATAGCTTGACAAAAATAAGGTGATTGAGCTTTACTGAAATTTTGAAAAATCAAGTGAAAAAATTTTTTGTTATATTAATATGTAGTCAACTCGTGCAACTTTGAGGCTTTAATCCCTCAAAGTTAACGTGACATATCAAACAAAAGACCTTTCTTTACAATTCTATGATTTCATTAGCTTTAATTCTATGATTTGGCCATACCATTTCTATTTTTAGAGGAGAAAAGGATATACAGTACACAGCCAATAAAAAGTTCCGTGACCAAGTGACTTGCATCATAGTGGTAGTACGTCGAGCCCCTCAAATTTATTTGCATGAAAATCTTAGGTTCTAAATCTTTGCGAAAAAAGTTGCCAAGATGTCGAAAAGTTTAGATCGAGTGACTGGTACATTTCAAATTTGATATTATTATTATTATTATTATTATTATTATTACTATTTAAAAAAATCGTTTATTGATAATAAATAGTTCTTGATGAATATACACGAAATCGAAATACTCAACATCATTTAAATGCACTTGAACGTGACAATTACGCGGTGATTCCTGAAATTGAGATCATGTCAGGAACCATAACAAAACCACGAAGAGCTTCTGAAGTTGATGTTAGTGTCAGTAAGTATAAATTAGAAGCGATAGCAACTAAAATAATAATAATCAATTGATTTATATTTATTAGATAAAAAAACCAAAGCAAGAAATAAAAAAGAGCTTGTGAAACAATTGGCAGTAAAAAGAACTTTGAATTCTTTAATAGAAGAAGCAGTAAGATTTATAATATATAATAATTAATGATTAATTTTATTATTATTATTATTAAATAAAATGAGGGTTTTTTATAGGGACTTGAAGAACTTCCATCAGATGTTCCTAATTATCTTACAGCTGCAGTTGGACCTTCTAAATTTCCTTCAAGGAAATTTTGCTCAGTCTGTGGATTCTTATCAAAGTATACTTGTAGAACTTGTGGAATGAAATATTGTAGTTTAAAATGTTTAGAAACTCACAAAGAAACAAGGTTAATATATGTTTTTTAAATTTATAAAAATTTATAAACTTATTAAATGTTTTATTTTATTTTTTAGATGTATGAAATATACTGTCTAAAGTATTTCACGTCTTTTGCTTCATCCAGTTCAATACTTTCTTTTCATACTTTGAAAGATCATTAAAATTTTGATATTTATTCAAATATTTGAACAGTTGGTCTATTCTCCAGATTAGGATCTCAGTAACTTTTCATTAATTCCGCATAACTTCTAGGCGTATCCTCAGATATCTGAGGCCTTTCCCCATTCCAAATACCTAATATAAGACTTCCATCGTGTAGCCTGCCATAAAATGGGGTTTTATCCAAGGTAAAGTAAATTCCCATATAATCATTCCAATGCTGTAAACGTCGGATTTTTTTGTGTACAACATTCCTAATAATACTTCAGATGGCATGTATGGAGGCACTACAAAAGTTTCTTTCGAAATATTATCATCTGAATTATTATTATTGTTATCGTGGCTTGACTGACCTAAGCTCAATACCTATCTCTCTATTGCTTTTTCAATGATGCATAATTAGTCCGTTTCAACTCTAATGGTTTATTAATTGAATTTTCATAAAAAAAAATTTTTCTTGTTCTATATCTTCTTCCCAGCAACTACCATCATCACCACTTATTCAACTTCATTATCAGGAACTCCTGCCAAAGAATCATTTAATTCTATTTGTTTTACATCACCTTCTTCCAGCCAATATCATCATTATCAAAGAATTACTATCAAAGAATCATTCAATTCCATTTCTTTTCCTTTATTTATTTTTTTTACGCCATTGGAATTTATTTCTTCATTAAATAGTGGTATTTTATTGGTGCAAACTTCGTGGTGATACATAATCAATAGTTACAAAAACAGTTCAGTTTTGCTATATTATTTGTTGTGTCCCTAAATTTTTTTACAAATATTCGAAAATCAATTTATTCAAAGATATTTGAATATATATCATTTATTTCGAATATTTGTTTTCGGATATTAATATTAATTATTTCGGATATTCGTAATTATTTCAGATGCCTATATTTATTTTGAATATTCGTAATCATTTCAAATATTTGTTACGATTACAAATATTTGATAGATAAATTTTAATTCCTCAATTTTCAAGTATGGGTGGATTAACTGATTTAACACTAAAAGATAAGCCAACTCATGTTCATGAATGTTATCTAACAACCAATTCGGAAGCCTTTTCATTACTATTACCACCGAATAATTCATCAGCCACCAGCCAAGAAAACGTGATAGGAAAGGTAGGCTACATGAAAGCTTCATTTAGTGACGATGGAAGTGTACATATCAGCCGATTTGGTTTTTTGGGCCTTTTTTCAAACCTTATGTCTTGTTGTGTCTCGATGTTAAACACGAGTATCTTTAATGTGTAAACTGGTCGGTAGAATGATAATTACCCTAAAAAAAATTATTTGCTCCGCTAAAAAAACTAATTTACTATCCATCAACCCGTCAAACCAATGGCCCCACCTCAAAACCAATGGGTTTTTACTAGTATAAAGTATTCATAATGTTATGATTATACCGTACTGAATTTTGGGGATCAAACAAAATCAGCGCATATGAAGAACGTGCCAAGTTCAATATAAATGTCTTCTCAAAACCAAATGGAATATGATTGTTTTTCTTTTATAGTAAATATATAATTTAGTAGGTGTACTGTAATTTTGTCAAGTATTTATCAAAATTAATGAATTCGAAATAAACAAATGATTACAAATATTTGAAATAATTACAAATATCCAAAATATTTGGATTTACGAATAGAGTAATAAAAAGGGGTGTAAGATTACGGTTAGGAACCCTAATTAATTGTTTGTTGTCCCATTAAATTGTTAATAAACAAATATTTCTATTTAAATAAAATAAGCTTCAAAATTTTTGATGAATGATATTTTAAGTGTGTGATTTGTGATCAGATGACTTTGTCAAATAAATCAAACAAATTGTTTTATTTTTTCTATGGACAGTACTTGGTCATATAATTTAATTTTTTTTTGGATAAACATTTCTATTATACAGTTGTTTACAGAGGATGAACGGGATACATAAGAAAATTTTATTTAAAATCGATTGTGATAAGATTACTAATCTATATGTGAAAGCAAAAATTCAAAAATTCGTTATTATAGTCCACTGTGACAAGGTTTGAGTTTACTAAAAAGAAAGACTAATAAACTATATACATTATAGAGAAAATAATTTTGTGTAGATAAATTCTGGCTAATGTTATGCAATTTGGTAATTGTTTCATATTCCATTGTGTATGCAAAGAAAAACGAAATGATAAAGGAATTAATGGAAGAGAGTGTAAGATTATTGAAAAGAAAAAGGATATTAAATCTAGATATATACGTAGTGCGTGAAGATGTTAATTATATTATTGTTGTCGTTGCCATTATTAGTATTATTATTGTAGTTGGGTGGATATCGTTCAATTACAGGAAATGCATTATAGAAATTATTATTATTACACAAAAATTTTTTTAATTGAAAGTCACTTTGAATGTCGTTGTATCCATTGGTTATCCGGTTAAACATTACTTTTCAACACCCGGTTAACCGGATATCATTCGGCGGATACAACCACTATCAATTTGAAATTTTGAGTATTTTTACAAATTGTAGCTAGATGATTAGCCACAAATGAGCTTTAACACATAGCTATGTAAAATCTTCATGCAATATTCCAGGAAAGAAGTTCAAAATAAACAATCCTCATCAAGCATACTCATCAACATCATTATCACAATCACATCACAACCTCAATCACCTTCATCTTCACAATCACACATCAACTGTTACCAAATGTAACAACCATCATCCCCAAAATCGCATTCATTTATCCTACCAGTTATATTATTTGGTGCAGCTGTACAGGGATTAATTCTCATACAAAAGGACATGCTCGTAGAGGTGATGGCAAGATATAGAAGATATTGCACTGTTATAATAATCTTCAATGTTTTCTTTTAAGCTGATTAATTTCTTTTGCAAACCCAATATCTTTTCTTCTTGTTTAGAGAATAATGATTAAAAAAAAATACTTAAATAATAACTGTATTGGATCAATCCACAAATATTAATTTATTTGAAATAAATTAAATAAATTGATACTAATGTACATTTTTATCAATTTTATTTTCTTTGATATTTTCTTTATTTGATGATGATTTACTATGCAAGTACAAGAAAGTCAAGGTTTTAGATCTCAAATATAACCAGGCTTGACCATTTTTCTTAACAACTAGAGTGATGACGAGTGGCAATAACCACCATTCTTATAATAAACACTTATTCACTTTTTTTAACTTCATATTGTTGTTTTTCTCTTTGTTTCTTCGTTTTTCATTCGATTTATTCATTTTTTAAATATATATATAAAAAAAATACCGTTTGAAAAAAACCATTATTGGCATTTGGTGTTGTACAAGAATTTTTTTTTTGGTCAGACGCGAATTGATTTTTTTTTTGACAGGTCCAAGATGATAAAACGTGGTTCTCCTAAAGAAGAAGTGTTAATAACTAATCAGAGGTACTTTTTTTATTTGTATTGATATAATGTGGTGACTTTTTTAGTTTATAAATATTATAATTGGGGAGCGGAACTTTCTGGGTAATTATAAGATCCTTATCAAGATAGTAAACAATTGGTATTTTGCTTTGCGTAATCAATATTAATGTTAATATTATTATAAATATATAATCACATGTCAGGCAATACACCATTGAAAAAGAAACATTTCTATATGATTATTGGAAATTAGCAGATGTTAAAGCACGCATGCTACCTTGAACACTTTACAATCAGTCTCATCTTTCTCGTGTACACAAGGCTAAACTGACCACGGTGCCCCTGACGATATAATGATGCAACAGAATTCCAGGGAGGGGCGCAAGGCCCTGGAGCCTACCAAGACTGCATCAATTGTCAATGACACTTTTGATAATCTTCACAGCACCAGACCAGAGAAGGCTTGCTGCCATGTTGGCTGAAAAGTTTCCTGCAACAATCCTACCTATAGGGTAAGAATGGCTCTGTGATTAAGCTGTAACTCTGCAGAATTTTGAAAAGTTGTAATATTAGGTGTAGATAAACATCCAGGTCCATCAAAGCAATGAGAATCTGCAACTTGTTTCAAGCACAATTCAGAGTGGAATTGGTGACTCTGAAATTGAATTTCAGCTCTATGGTTTTATGGTTTACAACTTTTATGACTTTAGGGTGTCATGCCGAATTGCCATAATTCAGGTAAAATGGGTTAGATTTTGTTTGGTATGTTATATATAAATTAATCATTTTTATAAATTCTCTGTTTCTTTAATTTTTGTTTGACCAACTGAATTTGTTATTTAAATGGAGTATTTTTTTTTTGTGAGTAGGTGTCCTCAACAAAACAGCAACTCAGGTTGCTGCCTCCTCAGTTGCAGATGCCTATTTTATTATAACTTATGCTAGTGGATGGTGATAACACAAGGCAAGCATTACACAAATTCTGATCCTCATCAGCAATCAATGCCCATATGGAAACAGCCAGCCTGGTCTGAGAGGAAGATAAGAGAAAGTTTTGCCCAAAGCCTTCCAACTTGTTCAATTTACCTCCTCTGTAGGAATGGAAAATCAAATGGTTTGTGGTGTGCAATTGCATGACGCTTGCTTGTTTGTAATAGGAAATTTTATTTAAATTTTACACCTGTGATCAACATCAGATTTATTATTCATAAGGAAATTTTCTTTTTGATACCAGAAATCTGGTAGACACATATATCTATTGTTTTGAAATCAGGTTCCTTAAAAAAAAATTCATTTCTGCATAGTATTATTTATTACTTGGGTGATGCAATTGTTCGTTATTTCAATGATAACATCAAATATATTGAATAAACATCAAAATCATCATGAATATAATTAATGGATGCATGTATTCACATATATAAGAAAAGGGTTAAATAACAACAAGCTAAGTCATATTTATTTTTTATCCAACTAAGATATATATTTAAAAATATTGCCAATTATATAATAACATTTTACAATTAAGATTATTTATAATAATCATTGTATCAATTTATAACTTAGTTCCATAAATAAAGGATGTTTGATTATTTTGAAAATATAATTTTTCTAAAACAATAACATTTTCTATGGTTTCTTATCAACAATATGCAGAAAATTTCATTGGTAAGATGATCAATTCTTTATTAACTTGTTATTGATGAAAACAAAATATCACAAATATTCATTTATTAAATACTTTATTTATATTTTTTTTGATTGATACTATCTGATAAATACAAACATAATAGAATTATAAGGTTGTCTTTTCCCATTTTGACTATTGATGATAGGTCAATTTAAATTTAGACCATAATCCATTTTTATTAATTTAAGACTTGCTGTAATAGTTTTTTTTGTTCACGTTAATTTCGAGTAACATTATGGCACAGTTGCAGAAAATTTACGTGTCAAAATTAAAGCATTATATATTTATCTTCCAGCTTGCCGTAATTTGACCGTTCCCTTCTTATTCTTTAATCTCATATGCGGAAGCAAAGGCGAAACTTTATATATAAACTTACGTCTCAATCATCAATGATAGATCGTTATGTATTGATACCTTAAATTTGGTATGCTTTGCAATAGTTTTTCCGTAGCGTTGAACATTTTCGCTTATTTATTTTTCAAAAAAAAAAGTTTGGTTTAATTACCATTATTTTATTATGCATGTATGTATGGTGCATGTCAGTGTATAAATTACTAACTATATTAATATTAACATCAATAATTATCACCAAAGTCTAGGTGCTTTTCCAAAAACAGTAATAAAATTTATCTATGAATTTTTCGGGGTCCTCATGCACCATATAATCACCATAATTCATTTTTTGTCCAAGTATGGTACTGAAATTATGAAATTGAAAATTGTTTGTACAAGTTGCACTAACGGTTCCGCTTATCATTATCCATTTAGAATTAGAAATCAAATTAAAAAAATTGTAAATTATTTTATTTATAAATAAGAAATTTTAATAATTCTATTTAACTTTAATATTAATTTTTAAAAACCAAGAAAAAATGGATGGAGATGCAAAGTTAATATTATCATTAATTGCAAAAATTAATATGAAAGTACGTTAAATCAAATAATTTCATATATATATATATATATATATTATATATTAAACAGTCTAAATTCATTTTGTAAACTAGCTCTTTGCTTATTAATTTTTTCTTGAAAGTTACCATGTAATAGTGGTAAAAAATTAGAGATTTTAGAATCAGATCCTTTAATGTTACAGACAGTAAATTCAATAATCGATTTATCAAGATATAGACTTAGTTTTATAGCAGATAATCTTGCGCGTTTGTTAGAGACCATATCAAAGGTATCTAAATCTATTTATCTATCAATTGATTGTTTGATAATAATAAATTTAATTCTAATAGTAGAATAATTTTCTTGGTGTCATTGATAAATTTTTTAATTTATTAGACAACATTACCGAATGCTACTGAAGAAAACATTCCGATTGATATTTTGCAATCTCAATTATTCATTATTAAAATACTTTCAGCATGTGTAATAAATCATTGGACATTCGTTCAAGGAATAAATCGTTCATTAGCAAAACAACCACAATCAGAAACTACCCAAACACATTTGGGAGGTTCCAAATCCAATCATAACTATCATAATTCCACAAATGGTCATAGAGTATTCATACCACCAAAATCATCTGATGATCCTCCTCCATTAGAGGATTTTCTTGCTAAATTTATTTTAAGTGTTTTATCAAGGTTTCTTCAGCAAATGGCTAATTTAGAAGATAATACTAATAGCGACAAACAAAATTTAAATTTAAATGCTCAAAATCAGGCTTCAATAAGTTTATCTGCAAATTTAAATTTGGGTTCTATTATATATGAAATTATCTCTGATATTTACAGGCATGCTGGCCATGTTATTTTTTACATAAGCGCCTCAAATTGGAATGTTGTATTTTCAAGAATTAAGAGCAGAATAGGTTATTTGACATCTACAAATGATGACTGGCCAGAGACTGCAGAATTAAAATTTTTGGAATGCTCTGATTTAAATTCAAAAAGATTATCAATAGTTATACAAGGTTTTAACATATTTTTATATCAATTTAATTAAGTTTAAATTTAAATATATATTAATAATGTTAATGTTTGTATAGAGTTATGTGGTTCATTCCTTAATCTTAAAAAGTCGGCACAATTAGCTATGGCCCAGGTTTTACGTAAATCTATTTGGAATTGGATTAAAGTTTTTCCTGAAGAATTTATAGCTTTATGTCAAAGTGAAAAACGTCTGGAAGGTGGTCCTGAAATTTTATTTGATATTTGTAATAATCTAGCTGATAACAACCGTAGGAAACAATTTTTTTGGCCATTACAGACAATGTTGTTGATTTTGTGCCCTGATATTCTTCATAGCGCGGCATCGAGTGAGCGTACACCTGTTATGTCAAAAAAAGTATTTCATACACATCTTTATTTATTATTTAAAAATTGTCTTTTATCTTTTGAAAATTAAAATACAATAATTTATAATTGTAAAAATTGAATAATTTCAGGTGGCTTTTCTTGAGAATTTGAAAAGTTCTCTAAAAAGGCCTCGTTTAGCTGAAGTTGCCGTTGAATGTTATGTTGATATATGTAAAGCTTCAACTTATGTGTCTAGGAAAGATTCAAAAGCTTTACGTTTGATTGTACCAGAAATCGAGAATGATTTACAGGTATATTATAAAGTAAAAATAAAAATAAAAAAAACCAAATTATTTATTCATTCATTAATTATTATTTTTTTTAAAAAAAGGAAAGACTTTTTGATCCTGCTAGAAGCTTGACATACGATAATCAATTTGATCAAAGCCTTATGACTGATTGTTTGATTGCCTTATTCAAATTAAACGATACTACTTTAAAATCATTAATTCCGGTCTGTCTAAATGAAAATGCACCGAGTGTTTTCAAATTAGTATTGGTTAAAAGCTGTTATGTTATTGCTTCAGATGTATAGTCACAATTTTATGTTTATTGTCTCTCTCTTTTTTTTTTTTTTTTTTTGAGTATTTCTCAAACTTTAATAACTCTCTTAATAATTTATTTTAAAAGGAAAATAAATTTCCTTGGAACCCGCAGCTTTCAACAATGTATCCTGTTCTTGCTACACCACTTCGAAGTTTATTTCATCAATATATTACCAGTCGTGATAGGTTAGATGTTAAGAAAAAGAAGCAAACAAGAGAAAGACCAGATGAAATTAATGAGAGAATGGAAATTATTTTAACAATTTTGAAATTATATAAATCTGATCCTTTGTTAGTACTTGTAGTAAGTTACAAAACTAATAATTCCCTCCGTGCTCTAAAATTAATTGATAAACACATTTTAAAACTTTTAATGATAAATCTATTATAATTTAGCATAGTGATGCAAATGAGAACCCTGATGAGATTCGAAGGGTCATTTATGGGATGACTTTATGTGTAAATGATCACAATCCTGTAATTCGCACCACTGCAGCTGAAACATTAATAAAGCTACACGATTTAAAATATATTGAACAATGGAGTTCAAATGATAAAAGGATGCGTAGTTTTTGGGTTATTAGGTACAGTAATTTTTGGTTTTGGTTTTATTTTTTTTTTAAAAAAAAAAAAACTTTAATATTTGATTGAGCATTCATTTTCTTTAGTTCACAAGTTATGTTAGCTATTGCTAGACAAATATTAGAATATAAAGAACCTGAAGAGAGTACAAAATATTTGCTTGATCTTTTACTTCAATTATTTAAACGACGTAACGAATTCTTAAAAGCTCATAAGGTATTTTTTTATATTATATCATGCTTTTGTTTAATGTTTTGACATCATTGATTAAAATATCTTTTTTTTTAAAAAATTTTAAATAAATAAAAAAAAAATATATAAAGGATGAATCTCACATTGGCATTAATACACCTGAAAGGCTTGGCTGTAATATTGTACTTGAAATTGCATTATTAGTTTTGTTATGCTCATCAGATACAGAAATTTGTTCAATGTCAATGAGTTGTTTTGGTCATTTATGTCAAGAGGCTCAGCTAACTGCTGAACTTATAGGCGACGAAGTAGACATTCAAGCTGTTCCACCCTCAGAATTACCAATTGTAGAGAATATGGATGTATATTTGGAGTTATCTTCAGAACCATCCATAGTTCCAGGTAATAAATATATTATTAGTAAATAAAGAAATTATGGAATGTTGGATTTTTTTTTAAAATGTAAATAATTTATAGGACGAATTGCACAACAAAAACGTATAAGAAAGTTACTTCGGTTGATGAAGAAACCCACCCCAGGAAATCTTGCAGCATGGGAAGAAGCTTACAAACGTTGGAAAGTATTGACATCATTGATTGCAAGGTCAACAGATGACCAAACAATATTAGAAGATGTGGGCAAAAAAAGAATGGCAAAAATGGCTAATCAATTTACTGTAGTACCTACAGATGTAAGTTATTAGGGCCATGCGTAGTTCTTTATTTTTTTGTGTGTATGTCTCTGTATGGAAAATAATTTTAAAATTATATTTCAACAATTTATAGTCTCAATCAAATGAATGGCTGAATTACACTGGATTTCTTGCAGCAATAGGAGGGTGTTGTGTTAACGAAAAGCAAATAAATATAAATGGTGATGGCAAATTTTATGATCCTTCAGGAAATGAGCATAATGAACATATAATTGTAGGTCCTCAAGGATCTGATTATCATTCAATGGCCGAGCAATTTGTTCAAGAGATGTTTGATTTGTTGGTATGTGATACAGTTTATGTTCGTGAAAATGTTAAAGAGATGCTTGGTTCAGAATTGAGTCCAAGATTATATGTTATTCTTTTTCGAAATCTTGAGTCAGTTGTTTCACGGTTTTTTGATGCAGATGGGGAGGCAAAGTCAAATGAAAGATGCACAATTTTTGCGGAACAAGCAATATCTATTTTGAAATTGATACTTGAACGTATTCAAGATGCATCCGAAAATTTGTATACAGTTGATCTTGGTGGACTTGTTTTATCATTTGCCCGATATTTAAATAGACTAGAATCCAACAGTGTGGCACTTCGTGTCAAAAAAAAGATGTGTCAACTCGCCGAAGTATTAATGATCAAGAAAGATTATATTACCCTCCGGCAAGAGATCAAATTAAGAAATAAATTATTAGAAATATTTATTGAATGGACATTGGATTATTCTATGGTAAAACCAGATACATATAAATTAATTATTTGATTGATTTTTCTCAATCTCGTACTTATACATTTTATATTGTTAAATAAACTCAAAATAGAAAACTGATGGAAAAGGCAATGATGATATTTCATCGAGTAAGAGTGAACGAATGCATCGTGATCTAGATCAGGCTTGTTTAAAAGCAATTGTTTCCATTTTGGCACAATTGCCTTTACAACCATCGGAGACAGTACATGAAGCAGATCTTAGCCTTGTTAAATCACGTTTATTTTATAAATATTTCACGTTTTTCATAAAATTGTTAAATCGATGTCGTATTTTAGAAGTAAGTTAAATTACGAAAAAAAAAAATAAACTAAATATGAAATTAATTAAAATAAATAATCATACATAAATTTTTATTTTATTTAAAGGCCATTGATAGCGGAACACAATCTGCAAAAAATAATCCTGATTTACAATTGCTTTTGTCAAGGGTAAATATATATTGAATGTATAGTTTTGTTCAATTAAAATCTTATTATAAATTTATTTATATAGTTTCTTTTTTATAGTCTAAAGAATATGTCAAAGATCTAGGTCCATTGAAAGATTACACTATTTTGGCATTAAGTAATTTGCTTAGTGCTAATGTGGATTCAGGGCTAAAGCATTCTCTTTCGATGGGTTACCATGAAGATACTAAGACAAAAACTGCTTTTATGCAAGTACTTACAAACATATTAAACCAGGGCACCGAATTTGAAGGACTTGCTGAAAATGCAATGGATGATAGATTTGATAAGCTTGTGGAGGTATTTAATAGGGTTACTCTCCTCTCTTAAATTTATTGATTATTCATGAATTAAAATTAATTTTTATTACTTTGTATTCTTTTTTTTATATATTTCATAGCTAATAACTGATTCTGATTTGAGTATTGCGCTTTCACTTTGTGAAGTCTGTCCTGTGTCTGATATTGATGAAGTTTCCCGAGTTCTTTTAGCTGTTTTTGATTCACGTCATCAAACCATGCCTTTGCTAAAAGCTATTATTGAAAAAGAAGTAGCAAATACAGGTACTTGATTTATTAGATTGACTATGACTTATTTTAACCAGACAGTTCTAAAACAAATAAAAAATTAATTATTAATATCTGTTCGTCCTGACAATTATTATTTATTTTCAAGAATATGAGTCAGATTTATTCCGTCGCAATTGTATGGCCACTCGTATGTTGACAGCCTTCGGCAAAACTCACGGAGCTGAATATTTACGTAAAACCTTACAGCCACTTTTGGCTAATTTGTTAAATCAACAAAATGATTTTAGTTATGAGCTTAATCCTGCAAATTTAGGACCTGATGAAGACATTTCAAAAAATTTACAGAATTTGATAAATACTGCAAAATCATTTTTAGATGGTATATGTGCATCAGGCCGTAATATGCCAATGTAATTACTTGTAATTATGTGTATATGTATATGTATATTGTATAATGTATTTAATTGTTTGTCTGTTTTCATGCATTTAGATTATTTCGTGAAGTCTGTCATTATATTGGAAAATCTGTAGAAAAAAAATATCCACAGGCGAAATGTACAACTATTGGTGCTTTTATATTTCTTCGATTTTTTAATCCAGCTATTGTGGCACCAGATAGTGAAAATCTTTGCGATACCATCAAAAACGCAAAAATCCGCCGAACATTATTGCTAGTTACCAAAGTTATACAAAATCTTGCAAACAATGTTCTTTTTGGTGCAAAAGAACCCCATATGATTTTGTTGAACAATTTTTTGGATGATAATATTGTTAAGATGACTGCTTTTCTTGAAGAAGTTTCCGTAAGTAAAACACAAATTTCATGAATTTTATAAGAATCGCCATGATTTAATTTTGCTAAATTCAAGCCTCTCTAATTAGGAATTACCTGTTGCTTCACAACTTTCCGAACACAAATCAAGGGAGGCATCTAATATACATAGATTAAGTGATGCTAATCGGAAAGCATTCCATAGACATCTTGTTGAAAATCAAGAAAGAATTGCTAAAGATCTTCAAACACGTAGGGTAAAATCGATTGGCACTACAGTGCACAATAATATATCTTTAGATTTTACTTATGCAAATAAAAAGTCTTGGGATAAAATCTCAACTCTTCTTGCACAAATTGGTCCACCAATTGAAAGTCAGAAGAAAGATTTTGCTGTCATTGGAACAAATCATTTTGAAACAAATAATCAGCTTTTTTCAGAATTTATGCGTAGAAATGCAAACAGAAACATCGATTCAATAATATCTAAAGAAATATTTTACAAAGGAGGTGTTTCAAAAGTTAGTTATAAATTTATATTATCCTTTTGTTTAAATAAAAAAAAAAATAAAAAAAATTATAAAATAGGAATTAAAACAAGTTTTTCTTTTAGGAAAAAAGACCATTATTTTATTTAATTTTACGTAGACTTGAGCCTGATTACATTGATATGGATCTTTTAATGTATCATATTTTACATGTAAGTGTTATCTAGATCCCGTGATATTGTATAATATTTATTTGATCGGTTGGTTGAAATTGCTTTGTTGTCGTTTTTTTTTTTGTAGATTATTGAGCCGTTTATGACCAAACCGTATGAAATCCTCGTTGACTTGACTAAATTTGGGCAATCTAACAAAATTCAATCTCAATGGATTCAACAATTTATTCTAATTCTTCCATTTCATATAGTTGATAACCTAGCCACATTATATTTTTATAATGCAAATACAGCTTTTAAGAACTTTTCCAAAAAAATTACATATATCCTTTTTTTACAAATCGAATTTTATATTTTTATTTATAGAATAAAAAACATATTTCTTTAATCAAGATATACATCCCCTTTCTAATAAATTATTAAAAAAATCAGTATTTCTATGCAGTTTGAGTGAATTATATGAATACATTGCACCACATGAAGTTCGATTACCAAAAGGCACAGGTTAGCTAAATAATTTAATAATTATATGAATTTATAAAGTCTAATTATGACATTATTTTATGATTTATTTAGCACAACTTGATACAGATAATACCATTACATCATATAGTCAAATTCTAAAATTAGCACATTATAAAGCACCAATACCGGTGATTATGAAAATTGGCGGTGAAAATATCCAAGTTATAACGGTAAAATTATTAAAAATCATGTTGAAATTTTATCTTTCAATTTTTTATTTCAACATATGAAATTTTATAACAGGCTAAAAAACAAGATTTAATTTTTGGATTGAGCTGTCAACTTAATGATGTATTTCATGTATCAGAGATTGAGGATATTACATTTTCATCTAATAAAAATGTTAACAATGAATTTGCAATTAAACAAAATGGCAGACCTTCATTTATATTTGCAAGTCCAATGAGAGACACAATTATGCAGGTAAAATTTAACACGTTTTCTAATGCAATTATAATTTTAATATTTCTTTTTTTATATATTTACCTCCTTCAATTTACATTCTTTTAAGGCCATTCGTACTTCTAAAGCAAAATACCAAATAGCAAAACCAAGTAAAGTCACTGAAAGAATTTTAAGACCAAATGATGTACCAGGAACTTTGCTAAATATGACATTATTTAATATTGGAAGTGAAGATCCTAATCTTAGGCTGGCTGCATATAATTTGCTGGTCTCTCTAAGTAATGTATTTAATTTTGATGTAGGAAATCAATTATTGGCTACAAAAGGTATATTTTAGACTTTATCATCATCATCACATCATTATTTTGAATTTAATAATTAATTACAATATATATACATCAATATTTTTAGGTTTATGTATTCCAGCAAATAATACAAATTTTATAGTTGGGATAAGTGAAAAACTTGCTGCTTCAGAAAGTCGACTTACTCTTGATTTTCTAAGGGAATTTTTTGTTGGGTTCAACAAGTCAAATACACCAACAAAACATTTATGTCTTCAATATATGGCTCCTTGGTTGTTAAATTTGGGTCAATTTATTAAAAATCCATCAGGAAATCCGCAAACAAACAATAAAACAAGAGACATAATCCGAAAACTGATTGATCTGACAGCAAGAGAAATTGATGTATGGATTTTTTTTTTAATTATTTATATATTATTCTTTAGATCATTTATATTTTAAATTAAAGT
>CAUDNR010000563.1:0-18887 GCA_958430865.1 Entrophospora sp. SA101
TCATTCTGATCCACATAAAATAATAAAAATTTGTTATCATCAATTAAAATACGCTCTCCCAAAATTAATTGGTGACAATAGGTTAGAATGTTTTATATTTGTGCAGTTGCACAGAAAACGTAGGCTACCATTTTCAAAAAAAAATTTTCAATTTCTTCGCCATTCAATAATAAATTAAATTTTTAAATAAAGTTAAAATGTCATTTGATAAATTATTAACACCAGAAAGAAGGAACTTTGTATATAAAATTGATAATGAAATGTATAATAATGCTCTGGTTAATTCTGAAGAAGAAGAAGAAAGTAGAAAAGATTATTATTTTTTAATGAAAAACAATATTGTAAAGAAAAGTTTATTTATGGATTTGAATTAGAAAATGCAAAAGATAAATTGGGTGAACCCAAAGAATGTGACAAGTGTAAAACAACAAGATACTCTGAGGGATTCTGTGAAGGCTGTATTACTTTACAACTACAGGGTCTTTTCACCACTTGGACATCTGGAAATAACACAGTTGACAACTTTATTCAACAATGTCAAATGAAATCTTCTCTACCAGACTATATTTTAGAATGGATACCTTTTGAGCAATTTGATGATATAACAAAGTTGACAGAAGGTGGATTTAGTTCAATTTATACTGCTACATGGACAAGGGGAAGAATAATTGATTACAATGAAAATAAAAAGGAATTTAGTTATTTTGGAAGGCAAGGAATAGTATTAAAAAGTTTAAATAATTCAAGTAATCCAGGAAAAGCATTTTTTGATGAAGTTGGTAGTTTTATTTAAATCAAAAATAAATACTATTATATAATACTAATTGATTTTATATTCAATTACAGGCAATAAATTATTGTAAAATTAAATCACCACTGATTGTTGAATGCTATGGTATAACTAAATTCCCAGATAATGGAAATTATGCAATTATTTTTGAATATTATCAAGAGGGAAATTTAAGGGACTATTTACAAAAAAATCATTCTAATTTAACATTAAAAAATAGAATTACAATCTTTGAATGTTTATGTAATGCATTATATGATATACATGAAAAAGATTTGATTCATTGTGATCTGCATAGTGGCAATATATTGTTGTATGGAGGTTATTGTTATATTACAGATTTAGGATTATGTGGACCAGTTGATGAAAAATCATCAAATAAAATCTATGGAATTATATCATATATCGCACCAGAGCAATTTAGAGGAAACAGAAATACAAAAGAAACAGATATTTATAGTGTTGGGATGTTAATGTGGGAATTATTTGCAGGCCACCCACCATTTGATGATAGAGGTCATAATCATCATTTAATTTTTGATATATGCAAAGGTTTACGACCACAAATATTGCCAGGAATGCCTGATGATTATGCACAAATGATGCAGATGTGTTGGGATGTGGATCCATCCAAAAGACCAACTAGTAGAGAGCTTCGGAACTTTGCTTATAATAAACTTGGAGAAATTCTTGATAATAATAATAGTAGTAGTAGTAGCAATATTAATAATATTATTTATTCACAACAAATTTATAAACCACATCCATTAGCATATCATACAAGTAGAATATTAAATGAAAGAAATTTCTAAATTAAATTTAAGTAATGATAGCTTATTAAGTTATGAAATATAAGTTTAGTAGTGCTTTATGGCTTATTTTATTATTAAGAACTAAAGGGAAATGAAAAAGGAAATTTTGATTCTACACTACCTGGAAGAAAGCACCTTTTTGATTACTCTGCAAAATTTTGCATAACAAAAAAATATCAATTTGCATATTAATTTTAATGCATAAAGCAATAAAATTCATTATTTTATAACATTCTAATAAAATTTCTTCTTGAGGAATTTTTGACAATTTTTCTTTTCAAAGAAACCTCTAATTCCGTTAGGATAGCCTTTTCTTTTTTCAATTGCCTTTCGAGTTCATCCTCAATGATGCTCAATTGGATTAAGGTCTGATGGTTGAGAAGGTCAACCTTAATTTTTTCGCGTAATCCTATTTTTCACATCATGAACAAGTACATTGTTATCTTGAAATAAATAATTTACCATACATGATAAAATTGTGAATTTTGCGGAATAATCAAAAAGGTGCGTCCCAGACACTTTCTTCCGAGCAGTGTCGCGTCAAAAACATTTTGTTTTTAAAATATTAAATATTATTGATGATGATACCTGAAATATAACTTTTTTTATATAAGAAATGGATTTTAAATCGCACGATTAAGTTTTGGGTTGATGAAATTGTTCACGTGGCGTAAAAATAAACTTTGATTCTGATTGAATTACTGAAGAAATGCCTGTTTTTTTTTCACAGGATAAGTTATCATGGAAAAAATAAAGAATCATAATCCTTGTTCGATATAATTCGAAAGAGACATTTTCATTTGTAAATGTTGTGAGTTGATTAAAAAATCAAGAATTATAAGCTTTTAATTAAATTTATTCTGGTACTTATATCTATTGATAAATGGATTATTAAATAATATGCTTTAAATTATACTAAAAAGACAGAATCCTCTGCACACAATGCTTTATTATCTTTTTCTATTAATGCCAAAGAAGATTTTATTTCTTCAACTCTTCTATATTATTTTCTACTGATAATTCATTTATTTCCTCGAGTAAGTCATCAACTTTATTTTTGGAGGAAACGTTGGAGTTGATGTAATTTGTTAAGTAGTTCTCTGAACATTTCCAATCTAATTTTAAAGATAATTGATCAGAAGGATTATTTGTTTTAATAAAAATAATTACCGATTTTGTGATATTTATGTTTTTATCTCTTCTTGGAGACAAGTCTACTTCCATTCTGCCTTTCCCGTTATATATTGATGGTCTTTTTAATTATTATCAAAGTTTAAGAAAAGCATTTTTCCAAAAAACAAAAAAAAAAATCCTTAAATAATAATAACATCCTACATTATCAGCTTATTATGGTCTCTATTATTAAGATTATTCATTGCCTACATTAACATTAACATTAACATTAACATTAACATTATCATCGCCATCATCATTGGTATCTTCTTCCTCCTCCTCCTGCTTCATAATTAGTCATCAACACGTGAATTAGCCTATTATGTATTAACTTTCATAGTAATTACAAATCTTACTTCTACCCTTGCATCCTTTACGGTAACCTTTTCGCTTTCGCATGTTAAACGAAATAATGAGTCTAGAGCTCGAAGTCTGTCTAATATATATATAAAAAAAGTTTAAATTTTAAAAATAATCAACATCATTCATTAATTAATTTAAAAAAATCAAACCAAATTTTTTACCCTAGTTAACATATAATCAACTTGTAACTGATAGTAATGGCTTTGGTTTCATTTTTCAATAAAAAGGGTTAATATGCATTTATCATTTGCCTCTTATATTAATAAAGTAGGTAAAAATCGGCTGTTTTACTAAAAAATTTTTTGGGGTGTTGAATTGAAGATAATTTTTTCTTTGATTTGTATTTTTGGGAGTAATTTTCGGAATTAATCACATCAAAAATTAATTGATGGAAAGAAAAAACCTTGATCAATTAATTAATAATAGTAACAAAGGTTATTCATTAATCTTGCGCTAGAACTAAGGTATCGAGAAAATGACATCATGCTGAACTTTCTGCACCATAATTACAATCGAGAGTTAATAAACCATTCAGACAAATCATGTGATAAAACAAAAAGTGTTAGTAAATGTTGATGAATGATTATGATGGATTTGTTGACTTGAATATATCGCAAAATTTATGCAACCGAGTTAACGTATTAAACAATGAATTAAGCCAGAACTGGGTATATTGAAAAATAACAGTAATCATTGAACACTAACCGTTAATATTAATAATTAAAAACGAAAGTTTGAAATAGGTTTAGCCAAGAGGATAGATTGAAAAGTGTGTTATTTGTTTAAGTACATTAAAATTAATGTCAATTTTGGCATTAATTCTTCTTTTTATGTAATAGTAAAGGTTGAATAACGTGTGAATTGAATATCAATGAACAATTGTTGTTACGTCACCATTGTATGGTTTTTTATGTAATAGTGATAATATCAAATTTATTTTAGATCAATATTCCCTATAAAAATACCAGTATCTTACGATTAAAAAAAATTAAAAATTAAAAAATTAAATTCCCATAAAAAAAAAATTTTTTTTTTGGAATCTTTATAGTCCTTTCTTCTCACCACTAGCACTAATAATAATAATGACAAAAATGAAAGGTGAAAGGTAATCAATCAATTAATAAACATTGCAAACACTTACAATATATTTATTACAATTGGCCAACTAATTAATTCCTTATATCTTACTTTTTAACATATATGCAGCATACAAAATCCAATTATTATTATTATTGGAGACATTGCCTCTCAAGATCAGCATTAACGTCAACATTGGCATCGTCGCCATCGCACTCCTCCTCGCCATCGTCATCGTCATTCTCGTTCACCCTATTTGTCGTCATCATCGACATCATCGTTCCCCTCCCCCTTGTAATCATCATTGTCATCAACCTACAACAACTACTAGTTCAACAATTAAGACGACAACATTATTATCTCCACCAGGGGGGGGGGACACGACAGTAACAACAACAATAATAATAACAGCAGTAATAATAATAATAAGAGTAGTAATTCTAACAATAACAGTAGTGGCGGTAGCAGCAATAATAATAATAACGGCTGTAGTTAAAACTTAGAACGAGCCGTGTTTATACTAGGCTCGATCCAACTCGAAATATTTCTTATAAAATCATGATTTTGTCGAAGAGGGCCTATATCTTGAAGAAGTGAATACTGGTGTTTGTATGGAAGAATTTTTAAAAAATAATGTCCTCAAAGAATTGGTAAAATTATCTAAAGATGATGCCCCACTAGGTATTCGTGGTGAAATTATTCGTGCGGTCAGAGAATTAATTGATCTCTTAGATGATCGTTTTTTAGTTCATAACTCTGTCCATCAACCAACTGTTAGTCTACTTCGTACTTGTGTTCATGATGAACAACAAAGTGAAGTGTATGATGAAGACTTGGTGGATCTGATGTATATCATTTGTTCTAAAATTCATGGTTTTCCTGCTCTTCTAAATATATTTTTTTATGATGCAAATTGGTTAACTACGCCTCAAAAGTATACTAAAAAAGAATTAGGCCTCTCATTAAATATTAGTAATAATCAAGATGGAAATATAGATGATGGTGCATCCATGACAAGCAATTCAACTACTGATCATGCAAAAACAACTGAATTTACCGAAGAAACCGAAAAACCAGAATATGAATTTTTTCTTTTTGCTTATTTATTACAATTTGTACATAGGGAAGGCAAATGTGGAGACTTTGCTAGAACTGGTTTATTATTTATAATGGAACTTGCTGATGGTCAATTAGCAGACTATATTTTAGAAAGTGACTTTGCTAATATCATGGCAGCCGGTTTGGGTGCTCTTTATTCACAATTACCTAGAAAGTTGATGGTAAAAAGTTCAAGTGGCGGATTAACAAACGCCACTTTACTTCGTTTTGGTGATAATACATCCGCTGAACTTGAAAAATTACGTTCTGGTGGCATTGAAGTTTCTTCATCCCCTGCGTTTAAAAGTCAACTTGATTCATTTTTGAAATTGTTAGAGTTTTGTCAAGATATTTTGAATAGGTGTCCAAATTCAGAAATTTCAACAGCATTGCTTCAAAATATTAAAGCACATTTTCTAGAAAATATATTATATCCGTCTATTCTAGAATGTTCTGATACTGATGGTTCATCTGTTGCTGTTATTTCTTATATTGATATAATTTTGCAAACTTTGGATCAAGAGGAGTTGGTTGACTTGGTTGTAGGTTTCTTGATGGATTCTGATAGCGACGAAGAAAATTCTTGGAATCAAACACTTCCAAATAATAAAGCAGCAAAGCGCCAAAGCACTATAAACTGGTTTTCAGGAATTGATACAAATTCTAATACCTCTTCTCCTTACTTTACGGCTATTGGTAGATTTACTCTTAAAGATCTTATATTTTCACGTTTGCGCTCGTCGTCACAGTCAACAGTCATCGCCGCTCTAAAGCTTCTTCAGAATCTTATCTCTAAACATTGTTGGTATTCTATTAAATTGTTAAATATTGAATTAGATGAAAATGCTACTTGTTTTCCCAGTCCAAATTATATGATCGAAAGTTTTCACAACAATGACTTGCATTCTTTAAGTGGTGCTCCAATTCCTAAGCCTATAACAATGAGTCATCATTTAAGAGAATTGGATCTTTTCTATTCATTGATTTTGGCAATTAATCCAAAACAAAGTGTAGAAATTATCACAAATGGATATGAATCTTATGTACGTGATGCAGAAGCAAATATAGAAGCGGATTTATGTTATCGTATTGGACAAGATTTAGAATGGACAGAAGAGGGACCAGCTCATCCTAAAACCAATAAAAATAAAGGGAAAAATTATTCAGCTTATAGTCAAGGCAAGAATCCCAAAAAGCATAGTCATGCGGAAACTCATCATGTGCTAAAACATAAATTAAACCCAACAGATCGTTTAAAACCTGCTGATTCACTTTTACAAATTCTTATCGGTACACTTTCCAATTTTTTTGCTCATTCACCTGAATTGAACCTTACTTTGACTGGAGTAATTTCAGCACTTGCCATATGCCCATATAGATCATTAGAAGGCTGGTTAGTGTTTAGTGGTGCTGATAGATTAGATAGCCGGCAAGATTCTTCAGCCAAAGATTTTGAAAGTCTTCAACACGAGGCCAGAAATCTTGAACGTTCACTTGGAATTATTGCCAGTAGTAGTGATAGTAGTGGGTCTGGTAATAAGAAAAGTGATGTATTGGATGAATCAGACGATCGTTCAATAGATCATGATTTTGAAAAAAGTGCATTAGCAAATAATACTATTGGAGTAGTTCCAAAATGGGCCAATTTCCCACCATTCTTTACAATTTTTAAGACCTTAACACAGCAAGTTGATTATTATCGAAGTGAAATAGAAGATTTTGACCAATATCTTGATGAGAGAAGAAGTGGCTTACTTGACACAGAAGATGAAATTGATGAAAATTTCTTTAGACAACAATCATCTACAGCCTTCGCATCCCGCGCATCTCCAAAAGGCATTCCTTCGAATTCTTCCAACACAAACCTTCGCCGAAATAACTCATTACCAATGAAAGCTCCTCAAAGATCTCGTTCTTTCTCGCGTAAAGATACATCATCAACATCACCAATCAATTCACCATTATCATCTTTTAAATCTTCTCCTATTTCGTCTAATATTGTTACACCACTTACAACGCATTTCAGCAAAACTGAAAGCATTAAAATTAAGCCACTTTTCCCCGCGAATTTTGTCAATGAAGAGGAAGATCCAATTGACGATATCGGAGAAGAAGAAGATGATGAACTAACGTCCTCAAAGAAGCAAACAAGAACTAAATCAAATGAATCTAAACCAAAGGAAATTACATTAAGCACACTACTTAATAATGTGGTTATTTTGGAAGAAGCAATAAAAGAATTAGTGGCTATAATACAAGTCAGGAGAAGTTTGGGTATTGATGAAGTTAGATACTTGTAGCATTAGAATGTTATATTTATTACTTTATTGTTGCTGTTTATTTATTGTATATATTAATTTCGATTTCCGAGTTAGATATATATCTATTTATATATTATTTAAAAATAAATAAAAAGAGATACTTGTCATGCATGATTTATTAATCAAAATTTTCAATTTGTGGTGGAACTTGCTCGTTTATCTACAATATAGATATGATGGTTTTGTGATGACTACTTCTACCACCTAAGTGTGTATACATATCTTTGCATCAATTTGAAATTCATTTTGATTCCATTCAGACTAAATTTTCTTCCCTAAATTTTCAAATTGCGTAATGATCTTCAAGCCAACAAAACTTAATTATTGTGTGATATATCTGGAAGAGGGATCATCACAAAATTAGCCAAATGCTGTATTTTGTTGTGTTACACAAATCTTTGGTTTTCTCCGATAATGTAGCATACATATTTGATTAAAATAGAAATGCCGATCGATGCACACAAAAAAATATTAAATGAATGAATGGCTTTGCTTTCACTATCACTATACAAATTAAGTTAATTGATCTAATCTTTAAACGATTAGAATTTTTTTCAAATTGAAATTTTTCCGACAAGTTATTTTTTTTTGATTTTTCTTTTGATGGCTGATTTTGTGAAGTTATCGATATTTGGAACTGTTTTCGAAGTTACTACAAGGCATTTTTATACTTATTTTATTATTATTAAAGCATTTTCAAATAGTAAACATGTAAAGTAAAACTTTTTAAAAAATACCTTAGATATGTGGATCTTCAACCAGTTGGCATGGGTGCATTTGGATTAGTTTGGTAGGCTCGGAAAGTTATATTTACGTTAAGTAATGCTTCACATTAAGTTAAAATTTTTCGATTATTATACATTAGTTCAGCAAAAGACCAACTTACTGGAGTTAATGTCGCCATTAAGAAAATAATGAAGCCTTTTAGCACATCTGTTCTTTCAAAAAGGACTTATCGTGAATTAAAGCTACTCAAGCATCTAAAACATGAAAATGTGATTATTATTTTTATTATTCATCAATTATTTTGAACTAATGACTAATTTGTTTATTATTTATATCTCTTTTAATAAATATAGATTATCAGTTTAAGTGATATTTTTATTTCTCCATTAGAAGATATGTATGTATGTGTAAATTAATGAAAAAACAATTCATCATAATGAAATTTTTTTTGGTAAAAATCAATGATAATCGATATTGATATTTGTTTTAAATATCAATGTATACAGATATTTTGTTACTGAATTATTAGGAACAGATTTACATCGATTGTTAACTTCACGACCATTGGAAAAACAATTTATTCAGTATTTCTTATATCAAATATTGGTAAAGATTCTAAAGTATATTGATAATATTCTTTTTTTTCAAAAAAAGAAAAGTTTTATATTATATTTATATATATAGCGTGGGTTAAAATATGTTCATTCAGCTGGTGTAGTTCACAGAGATTTGGTTTGTAATAATTATAAATTTTTTATATTTTAAAAAGTAAGAATTAATAATCACATTATATATTCATTTTAGAAACCTAGTAATATTCTAATTAACGAGAATTGTGACTTGAAGGTTTGTATAAAATATATTTTAAAAATAATTTAATATCATACATGCATTCATACATATAAATATAAAATATATTATATTTTTTAAAGATCTGTGATTTTGGTCTGGCTCGTATTCAAGATCCACAAATGACTGGTTATGTTTCAACAAGGTATTATCGAGCTCCTGAAATTATGTTAACATGGCAAAAATATGATGTAGCAGGTAACGAATTATGTCATTGTATTATATATCAATGTTATTTATTTGAATAATTAGATTTTTATATTGTATAGTGGATATTTGGAGTGCTGGTTGTATCTTTGCAGAAATGTTAGAGGGAAAACCTTTATTTCCTGGGAAAGATCGTAAGCTGTAATTTTAATTTGATAAAAAAAAACATTTTGAAAATTATTAATTATTATTAATTTTTTTTTTAGATGTAAACCAATTTTCAATTATTACTGAACTACTTGGTACACCACCAGAAGATGTGATCAAAACAATCTGTAGTGAAAATGTATTATTTATTTATTCATTCGTTTGTTCAGTTTTTTGGCTTGCCTGTTATTTAAAAACTAAACAATGTTTTTCTTGATTTGTAGACTTTAAGATTTGTACTCTCATTACCGAAAAGAGAAAAGATTCCATTCTCACAAAAGTTTACAAATGCTGATCCTGATGGTAATCAAATGATATATAATTATTGCACATTTAATTACAAATGATAATAGGCTATTTTATAATGATTTTTAAATTTTAAAGCACTCGATTTACTTGAAAAAATGCTTGTATTTGATCCAAAAAAACGTATTACTGCCGAACAAGCTCTAGCTCATAAATACTTGGAACAGTATCATGATGAATCAGATGAGCCAATTGCTGATGAAGCATTTGATTGGTCGTTTAATGATGCAGACCTTCCAGTTGATGAATGGAAAGTTAGAATGTATCAAGAAATTTTAGGTATTATTTATTTATTTAAGGAATTATTTTTTAAAATCTTTATTCTTTATTTGTTAATAATCTCTATTCTATGATATTTGTGAAAAGATTTTCATAAAGTTGATGGTCTAAATTCAACCAGCGTGCAATAAAAAATTTTATCCTTAAAGAAAAACTTTATCAATGTTATTCTGTTATTTTTTTTTTTTTTTTTTGATATTAGTATAGATGATATTAATTATAAATTATTTATTATAGGATGATAAATTATTGGTTTATTTTATTAAACAATATAAATAAAAAGTATATGCATCTATTTTTATATTTATATAGTGCTAAAATTTTTTGAAACAAAAAATTTCTCTGACAAATTCTGACGGAGGATTCTTTAAATTCACCGTGGTTAAGTTTCCTCGGTCAAAGGTTAATTTCAAAATCGTACCATTACAATAATAAAATGTAATTTATAATTTTAATAATGCCTCATTGAATATATACTTTTAAATAGTGAATAATTCTTATGTCTTCTGCTCATTAATTATAAATCAACCTTTCGATAGACTATTATATTTTTTTAAATATAATAATAATAATAGAGTTAATAACACTAAAGCAAATAAATATATGATAGCTATGATGATAAATTATATTTACTAAATTACAATGCTTCAAAGACTTCAATTCTCTTTTATTTAGCCGATAACGTGATATTTCACCTACTGAAACAAAGATTTACAATTAAGTGTGACGTTTTGTCATTTTAAATTTCTACAATTAAAAAATTGTGGCTATTGGTTTGATTTTCTTATTATTAATCCCACACCAGAGGCCGTATCAAATTCATTTTCTAAAGTGATAAAGTAATTATCCCATTTAATTCTTAAAATCTAAAGGTACATATTCATTTAAATTTTCAATTGATTCAGCCTTTTCCTACCAAACAAACCATTAGAAATTCTTTCTTGATTTTATAAGTTGTTTTACTTTTAGAAACACGTTCCATTATAAAGAATAATAAAGTTAGATTAAATTTACAAAATTATTAAAAAAAAATTATCACATGATTTTACCGACTAGAATGATAATAAAAGAGAGTCTGAAATTTTAAAATTTATATATAGATATATAGGCATATATAAAATAATGAACGATACAAAATGAAAGTAGTCTTTAGTTTTAATTCTATCAGCTTATTTTTTTCATTATCATAAAATTTTGTGAGGTTATTGGTGTCGTTTTCAGATGGCGTGAACCATATCAAAGAATTAAGAGTGATCTACTATTACATTTTATTATTATTATTATTATGACCCGTATTGAAAGGAAATTACAAGAACATATAGAGAAAAATAGATAAATATTGTGATTCATATTATATTTTCTTTGATATTTCCTAACACCTGTGCTACCATTAAGGGTACCTAGTGCAATACATTGTTGTTTGAATTTTCTATAGAATGGTTTATATTTGTAATGTAATTTTGTTTGTTGTTAGTGTTAAGATCCTTATTTTGATTTTGAGGTTTTTCATTTGTATTTATGTTTTTTGTTTTTTTTTAGTTAGATCTTCTTTTAATTCTATTATCTATGTCATTTTCCCAAATGATAATATTGTTCTTGATGCATACCAATCTAAACATTCAATTTCTTCTGAATAAATTCGTTGTTTGTAGTAGTTGATTGATTATTATTTTGAAATAATTACACTTTGAGGCCTGATTCATCGTGATGGTCTCAGAAGAAGAGTCATATTTTTCTGAATATGATTTATATTTTTTTAAAAGTTCAGTTTTGATCTCTTCTACTTAAGACTTAGGACGAATTAGCCTTGTATTACTTGTTTTCTCTAGTTCTAACTACAACAATAAACTGACACAATAATGATGCAATAACTCTTTTAAAGTCAATAACTTGTGTGTTGAACTAGTCCATGAAAAAAAGAGATGTTATTCCCATATTTGAATATAGTATATATAGTACAGTCAGTGTCTCTAGTTATATCGGTGGTACAGAGAGTTTTTGATCATATTCCGAAAAACGCATTTTTCTAAATGCTACTAGTCCACGGAAAAAGAGATATCATTCCCATTTTTGAATATAGTGTAGAATAATATCTCTAGTTTATCGATAGAGTTTTTTTTAAAATTTACTAACAAAAAAAAAAGCTATGAGTTTGAAGTCATGCGATGCTTGGAAAATTTCCTTTTAAAGACTATGTTTTACCGATATTGATCTATCGTAATGACAATAATTAGATTTGTTGGCCTTGCTAGCATGACGCTTCTAATAAGGGATGAGCCCAAAAACAACAGCACTTGAGTGAATCGCAGACTTGATTTGTTTATTTGATCACGGCCACCAGCCATGGTGGATGGATTGAGTAGGAACTAACAGTATTTTTTTTTAACAGCGAAACAAACTCCTTTTTTGACTAAATCTGTAGATAATCAAGTAACACTACAATCACCACCCATATTGAAGAAACGGGTTCCCGGTGACTTCATTCACAAGTGGCTTCAAGATTGTCCAATTTTTTGTAATATATACAGTATTAAAGCAAAATTTTAAGTTACTTTGACTTTATTAAAATGAAGTTAGTCAAAGATTTAGGAACGAGCCAAGTATAACATGCCATCGCCTATTGTTTATTAACTGTTGCCTATTAATACTTTTGTATGCAGATATTGACAATGTCAAGCTTTACGATGTGATAGTTTAAAATGTAAAAAAGGATTAGTAGAATTGTATAATAGTTGCAGATAACACGTATGATAGAAACGAGATACAAGGTACGTTACCGAAATAGGTACCGATTTGATACAATTTGTACAATATTTATATATTTCTACCTTTAAATGATTTTGCTTTTTTTTTTTTCAAAATTCAATGATCGGCCAAAACTTTGGATTTCCACATTTTAAAGAAAATGAATAATCAACATCTATCAAATCAATACAATCTTTGGAATGGTAGGACAAATGATTCACTGCTAATAGGAAACACGTCCGAATCAACATTAAGGAATCGAGTTGCGGACTCACCTCTTGTTCAATCTACTCCAGTATCAAGACCAAAACCACAATCTTCTCTTGGCCCACCTCCTAAAACATATTATTTATCTCCTTTGGAACGTAAACTTATAGCAGAAAGGGAGTTGCCTGAAAATAAGTACCATTATGCTTATTATTATTCAATACAAATCATCACTTCAAATAGTGTTTTTTTGGTGGTTCTGATGATTAGTTCAATCATTTTTAATAGGTGATATAGATAAATAAACAATACATGTATTTTTCAATATCCTCGTTGCTTGTATGTTTATCTACATGTATGAACTAACATTTTGTTTTTTCTTGAAAAAATAGTCATTTTGATATTTTATTGATAGAGTGGAGAGACTGGAAACCTTTTGCTACGATTATTTTTACATTGGGCAAGTAAATGATGATATATGTAATATTTTTAATAATATGAATAAATTTTTTACTCATTGATCGATTTATTAAACAGAAGCCATTCTTATAATGTATCCTATCGGCAACATTATAAAGACATTATACGAATGTTCATTATATAAACAAGAAGAAAAAAACATTCAAGATTTAAAAGAAAAAATGTGTAATTGTTTTTTATACATTGTAAATAATTTATTTCTAGATTATTTTTTTTCCACCTAAACTTTAAAAAAAAATTTTTATAGTAATAGAATTATCAAAGCCTGCAACACTTGATGAATTGAAACCCATTAAACCCGTAAATACTAGAGTTCCCGATTCTACTTCATCTTCCACATCACAGTCACTTTCTTGGTCACAAACATCTCCTATATTTGCAACAACAACGACAACAACAACTACATCAACGTCACCATCATCTTATTTATCTTCAACATCTCCCATATCCCAATCAAATTCTATACATCAATCAACTTCTGCATTACAATCAGCCTCTGCATTCCAGTCAACTTCTGCATTCCAACCTTCTTCCGGATTTCCATCATCTTCCGTATTTCAATCAACAACACCTTCATCTACTGATAGATTTACTACAAATATTGGCACATCATCACCATCATCTCTGTCCCTACAATCACCTTTCTCAAGTTCTACTGTTGCATCAGTCAGTCCTATGTTTAATAGATCTAGATTTACAAGAACATCAGTCAATGATAATAATAATAATAATAATAATAATAACAACAACAACAACCAGCAAACAAATTCAAATAGAACAATTTATTCTAATAATAATAATATTAATAATATTAATAATATTAATACGATATCAACTACACCTTTAACACAATCAACAATTGGACCAAGTTCACCATCTTCTATGAATAATGACCCAAATTTTACTCCTAATGCTTGGTATCATGATGGTACACCAGTTCCTGTTCGTGTGCCAAGATCAAATTATCGTATAGCAACATATGTCACACCAACCAAGTTTAGTGAGAGATTGGTGAGTGTTGATGGAATCATACCTGCATTATTACCACCAGACCCAGATCCAGACGAAGGAATTGAATTTTAACAGTTTCTTTTTTGGTATTTATCATTGCTCTTTTTTTTTAAAAAAAAAAACAAAATAAGATTCATTTGGTTTTTTATCAGAAATTATAATTTATAAACAATGTAATAGAATGTTTTATTGTGGGTTAAATTAGTGGCAATAAAAAAATCTGATAAAATAATACAATTCTTAAACATAATATGTATATAAATAAATAACATGTGTTTTCAGAATGAAATTACTAACAATAATATAATACACAAATTAACAAATCATTAATCTAATTATCTGTTACAAGGTGTTATCATTGTCATTATTATAATATTTAATAAATTTACATATTATTTTTAATATATTGCATTTAACAATTCTTTTATTTTAAAAAACCCAAAAAACATTTACTTTCTTAAAATTCTCATTGTCTCTTCATCATCATCATCATCATCATCATCGCAACCATCTAACTTGGTGACAAAAATTTTTTAAAGTTGATTTTTTGTTTTTTCTAATCTCTTGATGATAAACATACTTGTATCCAAAAATCTTTCAACACAATTTGTTAAGCAAGTTTCTTCACCGCGTTCAATCTTATTACCAACCTTGGTAATACATTTGTCCCAACATAGATCAGTAAAGGTGTGAACAGATTGTTGAAGACGCATTTTTGCATTTTCACCTTCTAAAAATTTTGCGAGTTCTTTTTGTGAAGCTTCATCGAATTCCAGATTTGGAGATTTTGTTAAAGAAAAATCAGAAGACATTTTTTAAAATTAGAAGAGATCGACACGATTATCAAATTTATTGATGAAAATATAGCTACAGTGTGTTACAAAAATAATTGGCCAAAAAAAAAGTATTATTACTCGATAATGAGTGTATTAATTTTAGTTTTGTTTTTTTTTATTTAAAGTTGGAAATGATATGATTTTATTTATATAAAATTAATAAGAAATTCTTTCCCCATTATTTTCAATTATAAGTTCACATCTATTTTTCATTGAATTAACAAGATTGATTAATAAACTGTCTGGAATTAATTCCCATTCTTCAACTAAAAATTGTTTCAAGTCATCCAAATTTTTTGGCATACATTTTTCTACATTCCTTTTGACAATAGCCCACAAATTTTTGATTGGATTAAGGTCAGGGCTATTGGATGGCCAATCGATGATCATAGGAACATTTTCATTAAGAAATTCTTTAGCAACCCGGCTTGTATGCTTGGGATCATTATCTTGTTGAAATCTCCAACAACTTCCAAGCATATTATTAATTTCAGGAAGATGTTTTCCAACAATTTTGACATAAAAATTGGCATCCATTATTTGTGTGAAACAAAATAAACTTGTTTTTCCCCTACTACAAAATCCAGCCCACGCGAACATTTTTTGTCTATTTTTGGGAAGTGGTCTGATTGGCCTAGGGCTTTTATGCCATTGCATGATTGTATTTCTAAATAGTTGGAATACAGTTTCATCAGTGAAAATAGTTTTATTCCATTTATCATTTAAATGTTTTTTAGCCCATTCCACACAATTAGCTTTATGAGATGTTGTGAGCATTGGTGTACCAATTGGTAATGAATTTTTATAACCAAGCTCATCTAGATGTTGTTTAATTGTAACATAACTAAGATTTATATCAAATTTGGATAGTTTATTGGCCAAACTTCTTAAAGAAAGAGTAGGATCTCTTTGAAGAAACTGCCCAAGAGTTCTTGCTGCAGTTTGTGTAACCTTCTTTGGTTGTCCAGGTTTTTGTCTATGGGATAAAGTTCCTGTATCATTCAATTTTTTAATATTATATTTAATAGTAGATAGTGGAATGCTTGTTAATTTATGAATTTCTTGGGATTTATGGACACCCTTCTTCCAAAAATGTAATATAGTCTGACGTTGTGATTCTAGATCTGATGATGTCATGGTTACAGCTTTATTTGTGATAATATGATAATAAAATTTTTTAAAAACTGTATTACAAGTAAGAAAAAACAATAACAAACGTATGTGTAAAATGCAATGTGATATTATTGTTTACGCAAAAAGTTATCACGTTTTAAATCACATGGCTTTTTGGCCAATTATTTTTGTAACACACTGTATATTACGTGTTTTTGTAATACTACAAAGAAGAGTTCTTCTCAAAATCTCGAATTTTATATTTATATCTTTATATAATGTCATATGCTAAATTATTCTCATTGTTATCATCAGAAAGACGGGAATTTGTATTTAAAATTCATAATGAAATGTATAACAATGCTTTGGTTAATTCTGATAGAAAAAGTAGAAAAGATTATTTTTTTTCATTAGTCAAAAAAAACAAGGAGCTTTTTGAAAATGAAAAAGAATATTGTAAGGAAAAGTTTATCTATAAGCTGGAATTAAGAATTGCAAGAGATAAAGAAGACAAACCAAAAGAATGTAACAAGTGTAAATTGACAAAATACTCTGATAGATTCTGTGAAGGTTGTATTAGTTTACAATTACAGAGTCTTTTCACCAATTGGACATCTGGAAATAACATAGTTGACAACTTCATTCAACAATGTCAAATTAAATCATCTCTTCCAAGATATATTTTAGAATGGATACCTTTTGAGCAATTTGATGATATAACAAAATTGACAGAAGGTGGATTCAGTTCAATTTATACTGCTACATGGACAAGAGGAAGAATAGTTGATTATGATGAAAATAAAAAGGAATTCAGTTATTTTGGAAGAGGGTATGATATAATATTAAAAAGTTTAAATAATTCAAGTAATCCAGGGAAACCCTTTTTTGATGAGGTTGGTAGTTGTCATTTAAAACAAAATAAACAGTACTGTATTATATAATAAATATAATCGGTGTTATATTTAATTACAGGCAATGAATTATTGTAAAATTAAAGCATCACTGATTGTTTCTTGCTATGGTATAACCAAATTCACAAATAATGGAAATTATACAATTGTTTTGCCTTATGTTTCAGAGGGAAATTTAAGGGATTATTTGCAAAAAAGTCATTTAACATTAAAAGACAGAATTACAATATTTTATTATTTATGCCATGCATTAGATGAGATACATTGGAAAGATTTAATCCATTGTGATTTACATAGTGGTAATATACTTGTAGAAGGAGGTTGTTGTTTTATTACAGATTTGGGATTATGTGGACCAGTTGATGAAAAATCATCAGGTAAAGTCTATGGAATTGTAGCATATGTTGCACCTGAAGTACTTAGAGGCAAAAAGAATACCAAAGAATCAGATATCTATAGTGTTGGGATACTAATGTGGGAAATATTTGCAGGACATCCACCATTTGACAATAGAGCTCACAATCATTGTTTGATTTTTGATATATGTGCAAAAGGTTTACGACCACCAATATTACCTGGAATGCCTGAAGATTATGCGCAAATGATGCAGAGGTGTTGGGATATGGATCCATCAAAAAGACCAACCAGTAGAGAGCTTTACCAATTTGCTATTAATAAACGTGATGAAGTTTTTAAAAATAATAATGATAATAGTATTAATACTACTAGTAGTGATGGTAGTAGTGTTTTGCAACAAGTACATGAATCACACCCAGATGCATATCATACAAGCAGAATATTAGATGAAGAGATTGCTAAATCAAAAAGCTTGAAATTTTATACAAGTAATGATAGTACATTAAATAATCTTGATTTTAACTCTTTCCTCTTAAATGTTGGAGGTGAATAAAATTTCATTATTAATCAATTGGAACTTATTATCCATTGATTATTACTACCAATATTTTTAATTGCATTGGATTAGTGTTCCTATTCATATCTCTAACTCCATATTCGAATATCTGTAACACTTTCAAATATTCGTAATAATAACACTTTCAGATATTATATATTGTAATTATAATATTAATATATATACTTTATTTTTTTTATTAATGTAACAACATTTCATATAAATTTTTAAAAAATATAAAAACTACATTTTACTAGCATGCCTGTATGCATGGTAATTGATGTTTAACTATCCAAATGTTTCTAAATTTAAATAGTAATATATAAAAATTATTTGACACCAATTTCGAATATGTTAATTAATGTGAATATTCGAATAGGAACACTACATTAGATTTTAATAATTAAAGAAAGAATTGATGAATGACCAATTTAATCCCCCTAAATCAGTGTTGGAAATTTTATGCCGGGGTTTGTGCTACATTAAAGGTAGCCAATAATCTATTAGCAGGATTTGTGCAGAA
>CAUDNR010000564.1:13894-27495 GCA_958430865.1 Entrophospora sp. SA101
TTTTTTGTTTTAGTATTTTGAAGTTGACCAATTGTTACTATAAGCAATTAATGATTATAGATGATCTGCACCGTATCTAAATATGTAATATGAGATTGAAATCAAAAAGATCGGTCACGTACTACAAATTAATTTTTATTTCTATATTGGGATAAGGTTTATTCAAATATTCGTTCTATTCGTTATGAATTTGTGTTCGAATTACATTGAAAGTTTATTCGAACGAATTCGAATAATAATAAAATAAGATACTTAATATGCGCACCGCTTCAATCCAATAAAAAAAATTTTCTTTATCAATTTAATCCTTGAATATAACGATAATAATAATAAATAATAGTAGCTGACATTTTCTTTCCTTTTTTAAACCGTAGATAGTACCAGAAACCATAGTGTAATATAGATTACAAATTTAATTATTGTTTATATTGTTAAAGAAATAAGAACGAATAATTCCAATAAATTTTTTTTAATTTGAATAATATATATATATAGTATACTTTGAAGGTTTATTTTAATATATAAAATTTTTTTTTAAAAAAAATGGATAATTTAATGAGTCGTCATCATAACTATTTAAAATCATTAAATATATTAATAATAATTTTCAATTTATTTTTATTAGATAGTTTAAATTTTTTTGTTTCTGGTCAATTATTAGATATATATGGACAAAGTTCAATAGTGTTAAATGATAAACTTTATTATTTTGGTGGAGATACACCGAAATATTATACAAACCAAACAATTTACCTAAATTTATCCACATCATTTTCACTTAATCAAACATTACCAATAAAACTAATTGCTCCAAAGTCAGCAATACCTCTATTTAGTGAGGCATCATTAGCATTGGGGGGAGCTAATAATGACACACTTTATGTTATAGGTGGAATTCGTGATGTAACACCCGCTACAGTTTATGAACCTATAGTTTATTCAATAAATACAAATTCATTTGATGCATGGACTCAAATGACCCTTGATGGACTACCACATTTATATGAAATTGGTACAACAAGGTATACACAGGATAATAATGGAAACACATATATATTCACTGATTTTGGACCACATATATATAAATTCAATGCCAAAAAGTTGATATTTACAACCTTAACACCAAGTAATAATAATAGTTTATATACATTAAACCCATATTATTTCAATTGTCATGTGTTGATTGATGAGAATATAATTTACCTTGATCTTTATACAACTAGAGTAATATTATAATTCATTCTTTTATTATTTAATTAAAATAAAAGGAATTGGAATATTATATTTTCTAATAATACATATTATGTTTAGATATATTTATATAATATTAATCAAAATTCATGGTCTAATAATATTGTAAGTTATATAGTCATCAGTAATAATATTTTCAACTAAAAAAGATATTAATAAATATTTTTTTTGCATTAGACAACAATTGGTGATATATCTTCTAGGCGATTTGGATATTCTTCAGTATTAAGTAATTTAATTAATTTTATGATTAATTATTCAATTATATTTTTTTAATTTATATTTATTTATTTTAGCACCTGATGGAAGGATAATTATTTATGGTGGTACTAAAAATTCAGACAAATTAGCAATATTGGATGTAACAAAATCTCCTTTCCAATGGACAGTTCCAACAAATATTACTAATTATCCTGTTAATCTGATCAATCAAGAACATAGATACCATACTTCAAATTTATATAAAAATTACATGATAATATCATTTGGTAACTTATGATGATAATTTTTAAAATTCATACATAAATATATTATTTATTTATATTAATTTTATCTATATTCAATAATAATAATAGGTTGGGTTACCAATGCTACTTATCAAAATATTTTGTTATTAGATATTAGTGACAAGTATAATTATAGATGGCTGGACACATTTGATCCTTCAACAGCTAAAATCATTCCTAGCACTTTTAGTAAGCCAACCACCACCAGTGCTAATCCTTCAACAACTACAACCACCACCAGTGCTAATCCTTCAACAACTACAACAACCACCAGTGTTGCTGCTAATCAACAAACTAATGGTATACTTATTGGATCAATATTTGGTGCAATCTTCATTGTTGCTTTTATTTCTATATTTATTTTATATAGAAGAAAAAAGAAATCCAATGAGATGGTTGATAATGTTGTTAGTGATGATGAAAAAAACAGAGAATTAAATCAACAAGCTCATAATGAAAATGAAAATAAAAATAAAAATGAATTTAATACTAGTAATATTGAAATCATTTCAAACAATGATGATAGTTACAAATACACCAACAATGATAGTAATACTGAAGCTGTAGTAGATACTAGCTATAAAGACATCCTTGATAATAATAATATTGAAATTTTGAAAAACAATAATAATAATAATGTTAATGTTAATGATAATGTTCAGAATGACCAGCTAATTACAATTAATGACAATAATACTACTATTATATCCAATTCCACAAGCTCTAAAATAATTACTCATGAAGTAATTCTCCCATCTGGTGAAAAGGTCAATAAAATTTATCAATTCACAACTTGGTTTCCACATTAAATTCTAAAATATGAAATATAAGATCTTTTTTTATTTTTCTTATTTTATTTTATTTCAAATAATTAAAATAATTAAAATATTCTTAATTTTAAGTTATTCAAAAAAACAAAATCTTATCCAATATAAAGTTTATTTTTTTATTTTCGTAATAGTTTGTTCAAGAGATTATCCTGGTCCTTCAAAGAATCAATTCATAATTTTTTCATGATGAAAATTAGTTGTTGAATTTTATCAATGGAATAATTTCCAATGTGACATATTTAAAATTGCACATTTGACTATACCTCTTGAAGGAAAGTACCATGTGAAACTAGTTTCTCATTATGCACCATTGCGAGGAAGAACATAAAGTTATGGCCAAATTCATCAATCCTAAATTGTAAATAAGCTCCATTGTATTTACTTGGGAGTAGGGGTGTGTGAACAAGTTTCCCAACTTTCAATAATTAGGGATTTCCTGAATGTCTCATATTTTAATATTAAATATTTATTATTCTCCCCCTTTTTTTTTTGAAAAAAAGTAAATAATGAAGAAACTTACAAACATTATTTATCATGGAATTTTCAAAAAAAAAATTTTTAAAATTAAGGTCAGAATTATTTCTCCAAGCAACTTAAAATTGCAAACACCATTTCATGTTGATGCACTATATCTAGTCCTACAGCTTATGTATCCTTGGTCTATTCAATAAATACAAATTCATTTAATACATGGACTCCAGTGACCACTGATCCACTGATGGACAACCACATTTAAAGTATGGGGAACACAGGATAATAATGGAAACACATCTATAGTCACTAAAAATGATCTGGAATATATAGTGCAGGACACCTAGTCCCTACAACTTTTATTAGTCTTGCAAATCCTTTAACTCCTCCAAAAATGGAAATGTGTGACCAAAAAAACAAGATGACATTTTGAAGCTAAGACCTTTTTCTACAAAATGACATTTTCATTTTGTTGATATGCCATGTTGTTGTGGAGGAATTAAGCCTTAAAGTTGCACAATTTTAACAAATTTACTATGTTAATCCCCCAAAGTGACGTGTTACACACAAATTTTTTATGTTAAAAATGAATGAATTGGAAGAATTGAAAATTTTGAAATCTGTATTGCGGATCTTTTGTCACGTGACACTAATAAAGAGAATGCAACGTGACAAACCTATTTTTAAAACACGTGACTGTAAAAATTTTATTGCATTTTTGATTGTGAATTTTTTCCCAAATCTGTCGCCGTGGCGCAGAAAGTTGTAGGGACTAGGTGTCCTGTACCATAGACTTCACCATATTTGTGTTTATCAATTTATACTGATGTGTAACACCCCAACGTGCGTGGTATCCCACCAAGGAATGTGATCAGCTGCAGATCACAAAAAAAAACATATATATAACCAATCAATATTAGTTTTGATTTTCTTAGAATGTCGCGCACCCCATTGTACAATAATGATAAACCAATCGTGTAACAGAAATAACCTCTTCCACAAAGTATCATTTGACCAAATAAATAAAACTCAAAATTATTTTTATCATTTAAACGAATTCCTTTTGAATAATAAATTATCATTTGATAGATAGTATACCTGTTTTAAAAGGTAACTTGACCTTTTATTGACTCATTCTTTTATTGTAATTGCTTGTTTCGTTTTTTTTTAATAGATATTTTTATTTATTGGACAGGAAATTTTTTATTTTTCAAAAAAAAGCAGAGAATATATTTGCAACATTAAATAGTTTTTTTTAAAAAATCTCCCACTTTCTTTTTATTGTATTTGGTATATAATTATTAATCTCAACATAGAAAAATACCATGTCACTCTTTACTAAATATTCTCCATGACTCCTAAAACACGGTCACTTATTAATAACAAGAGTCCCATTGATATTGAACCTTATAAAAGTAAATTTTTTACAAGTGTCTATAGTTCCGAAGAATCTTCAATAGAAGGTTTAAAACAAAAAAGTATTAATGAAACTACTACAGAAGATGAAAGTGAGGAAGAATTAAAACTAAGTTCAAGAGGTCTTGTTCAAATTGTAGGTTCATTGGATATATCGTTGTTGGATAATGACGCTCCTTTATTATTCAATAATCAAGTCGATGAGTTTGACGGTGTTGTGTTTCTTTAATTACTATGTTATTTTTACACACGCGTGTATTTTTTATCAATTACTAAGTATTTATTTATTTTATATCGTAGTTACTTTAGATCCTCCCTCTAACTCGCTACAATTAACAACACGTAACGTTCGTAAATATGATGATCCATTGGAAAATAAAAGACGTCAAGGTATTATGTATTTTATAATGATTATTTTATTTTTATTTTAATAAAAAATTAAATCGCTCAACAAAATAAAAAACGCGGTAAATTTAAAATAATAGGAAGACTGCTATTGGTATCATTACTAGAAAACTTTTGTTTATTATATGATACAAATCCAGAAAGAAATCATGAACTATTTTATCTTATATGTAAAAATTTAAGTACTATGGGTATAATTGAAGAAGAGGTTAGTAAAATATACGACATTTTTATTTAAAAAAGAAATTTTTGTTTTATACATATAAATATAAAAAGATGCCAGTATTCTCATTATAGTTTTAAAAAAATGAATTATGTCATGTTTAACACCTTATTAAATTCCTGAAGCACATTGATGAGATGTCTACCGTTCGCTCCTCTTATCAACGTGCTTTCAAAGCTTTGGTCATACAAGCTCTTAATTCAATTAAACAAGAACGTTTAATGAAGGAATCTCGTTTACTTATGCCTTCTTGTCCAGAAACTGATTTAGATAAGCCCGATAGACATTCTCCTCATGATAATAAACTTCCGTATGTATTTGGTGATAAATTATGATATTTAGATAATGATAATATTATATCAATGCATTTACAATATTTTAATTTGCAAAATTTACTTTCTTTTTTTAATATCCTTCACCCCAAAAATAGTTATTCTGCAAAAACAAAAAAAGATAACTCAAACTCAAAAGTTTTAAAAAATCTTTCGTTCGGTGATATTTTGGACCTTGAGAATAGTCGTTACTCCAATGATTTCATTGAACTTAAATTATTAGGTAAAGGTGGATTTGCAAGTGTTTGGAAGGTAATAATAATAATAATAATTTCTTTTTAAAAAAAAAGAGATTTTTAATTGGTTCAATATTTCGATATACATATAGGCTAAAAATAAATTAGATGGTAGAGAATATGCCATTAAAAAAATCAGATTAAGAGGTGATAAAATTCCTGAAGAAAAAGAAAAGGTGATGCCTTTTTCTTTTATAAAACAATATCAAAATAATAATAATAATAATAAGTATTATTTATTATCATCATAAAATATTGTAGATATTTCGTGAGATTAAAATCCTTGCAAGATTAGAACATACAAATGTTGTGCGTTATTATAGTTCATGGCTCGAACATATCAGTAGTAAACAACGTAGTAACGAAGATGAGACATCATTATTGTTAAATTCCGAAGAAAATTCTTCGCGTGTTGAAAGTTCAAATGGATATCATTCTGATAACGAGTCTAGTATCAATTCAAACCAAGATAGTTCTGATATTTTTAGAATGTCTTTTTCTGATGATGATGGAATTGATTTTGTTGATGATATTTCTGCGGCTGGAAAATTAAATAGTGATTTTAATAACACTCCTACTCACACCACCAACACCAACTATATTTATAATAAAAAAAATAATAACAGACTTTCCCAAAACTATGATACTTTTAAAGCCGATAAAATAAGTCATTCTCATATTCCAAAAGATGTTGAATCTTTGAATCTTGAGAAAGATTGGGTGCTTTTCATTCAAATGCAGTTATGTAATAGTACATTGCGCGATTATTTAAAAAAACGTGATTCCAATATATTGGCGCCAACAACTGATCTGTTAAGCTCCGTTGATCATAACATCATAATCGATTTATTTAGAGGCATAGTACGTGGGGTTGCATACATTCACGATCAAGGGTTGATTCATCGAGATCTCAAACCCGGAAACATATTTATTGGTGGCCTTGCAGATGGTGGGCAAGATAATTTGGTTGTTGCCAATAATTTATTATCTTTTTCTAATGAACGAGTAGTACCAAAAATCGGCGATTTTGGATTAGTAACTGCAGTAGATGGCGATCACACCTACTCAACAATTGATAATTCAATAAATAGAGGATTAAAAGGATGCGTAGAAAGTGATCATGGTTTAAAAATTAATAACAAAAATAACTACAACAATAATAATAGCCAAACAAAATCAGCTTATTCTTCTTCTTATTCTTCAAAATCTAGAACTACTGGTGTTGGCACTATAACTGTAAATTAAATTTCATTTATATATATATATTTTTATTATATTCTTATTTTGAAATTTTAAAACTTTATTACTATTATTAATAGTACGCTTCACCTGAACAACTTGCAAGGCCCCCACAACCTTACAATGAAAAGGTTGACATCTATTCATTAGGAATCATATTCTTTGAATTGCATTTTTCATTTTCCACAGGGCATGAACGTGCTCAAGTTATTAAAAATCTAAGAAATGGAATATTACCTAAAGGGTTTGTTAAAAGATTCCCAAAAGAGGTTCATATACATATTTATTATTGTTATTTTGTTTTTATTATATTGTATATTTTTTAAAAATGTTTATTTATAGGCAGCATTCATTTTATGGATGATGGCAGAAGATCCCGATAAGAGACCAAGTGCAAAACAAATTCTAGATTTTGAATTATTGTCAGATTCAAATCAAGTAGTTAATTAATAATAATAATAATTACAATAATTTATGATCATCATTTATTCCTCTAATTTAAATTACTATTTTTTTTTAATTTAGGAAGAGCATTCTAAAATACAACTTAGACTTGTTGAAAGTACACATAAATTAGAAATGGTAACACAAGAAAATGAAATTTTAAAGAAAAAAGTTGCAGAATTAGAAGAAAAATTAAAAAAATATGAAAATCTCATTACTTATAATACAAAAGGTGCTTCATAGTAAAAAAAACGCTTTCATACACAACCACAACGTATAGGGGAATCGATTTTTTGAAAGTATGAGGTAATCAAATATATTAATTTTCCTGGTCTTGCTTTATTTTTTATTTTATAAGGTCCCATACATGCCTATGATTTATAAATAAAATTTACAAATGTATAGAATGAATAAATTAAATTTTTTTTTTTATTTATTTAAAAAAAAAATACCGATTTTCTTTTTATAAATTATTATAAGGAAACCGTTAATAATAAAATAAAAGATACATATATAAAAAAACCTACTTAAAAGTTTTTTATCTAGTTGGTGATTTTTGAACACGTATTATAATTTCTTTACTACTTCTTAAAACCCTTCTTCTTGTTTTGAAAATTGGTTGATCACCTTCTTGATTATCAGCATCTTGATGTCCATTTGAATTATTTTCATTGTTTCGGTTATCATCACCTGTTTTAACTTCCGGTTTTGAATCATCATCAATAGAATTCATTGTTTTACGTTTAGTAGTTCCTTTATAATTACTGTTTTTACTAATATCATTATTACAATTACTATTGTCACTTTCATCATTGTTGTTATCTTGAAATGTTGATGATCTATTATTGTCATAATCATTCTTTACTTTATCCTTTGATTTTTTGCTTACATTATATTTATAATCATCATCATCTCTTTTATTTCTTTTATTTTTATTATTTGGCATTGTTGGTGATTCCACGGTATCATCATCGCTTATATCCATTTTTTCTTCTGTTTCTTGGTTTTCTTCAGAATTTTCTGATACCATTTCTTCATTATCATCATCAATATCCATAACATCAAAATCATCATCATCAAACATATCATCAAACTGAATCACCTCACTCTCACTATCAAAATTATTTCGACTATAATCACCATTTATTACAGCCCGGCCCCAATGCTCTCTGTCAACCTCACCACCATAATATACAAAAAGCTCTTCTCCTTTTTTAATTTCACGTTTTGTCAAACATATAACTTGGTTGACAGTGCTTCCTTCAATAAACACCATATTACCAAATGGATCTTCATTCATAAAATGGAAAGGACAAAAAATTTTTCCTTGTGGATTAGTGAATGGCTCGCCATTATCATCAGTTGCATCAAGTATTGTCTTCTTATATCTCATTGAATAATGTGATGATCTGCCTACTTCATCTTTATGTTGATCAAATTCATCTTCACTCATTGGAATACCAAAATAAAATCCTAAAGGTGTTGATGTTGGAAGATTTCTTTTGGCAAATAATCCATTACCAGCATTTAAAATGGTAGACTCTTTAACTTCAACCACATCAGATAAACTTTTTGGTACATTAGTCAGGTCCAATCCACTCATGAGTTCCTCATCCGTAGCAGCAGGAATTTTTTCAATGTCAAGCGAATCCTCATCATTGTCATAAATACTTTTTGATGTTCTGGTTTGGTGCTTTTTGTTTGAAGTATTTTGTTTGAGTTTGGTAATAGTATGATGAGAATGCTCAACTTTTCGTAATGGATAGATGCACAAAGTTCTTTTTGCCCGGCATTTTGAGCATAATGGCAATTTAGCATCACAAACTGTATCTGCTGGACATTGTCGACATCTCAAATTTGTTTGTGTGGCTGCTCCCACACTCAGCATAATAACACATCCACTATTTACTAATGCAGAACCTTGTTTGGTTTTTTTTAATTTACCAAAACATAAAGGCCAATCATGTCGTATCAATTCTTCCATCCAATTATTATATTTATTAACAGCTTCTTCAACATCATTGGGTATGAATGCTAATTTATAATATATATCTTTTGAATGAGGAATAGTAAATTCTTTAAAATATTTTTCTGAATTGTGTGTCAAACAAGCACTAACTGAAACTTTTGGCGCCTAACAAATATATATTTGAAAAAAGTGTTAATATAATCAATATGAAATAATGCTGTCATCCAATAAAAAATCAATTATAAATGCGTGATAAATCACCTGACCACCAAAAACTCTTGGTAGTCCTGTTTCGGCACTTAACCTTTCATCTAAAGCAATTGATGCATCAATCAACTCATTATGTGACATTGAATAATTTGGAGCATTTTGTAAAATTTTAAGAATCAATTGTTGTTGGTTATGCCAGCGAGGTCTTTGTAATGATTTTTTATTGTTTTTTTGACAAGTCCTTTGTATATCACAATTTATATTTCTTTTTGAGCTGTGAAATAATGTCAATGGTACACATTTTGGAATATAGTCCTTCAAAAAATTTTCACTAAAAACTTTTTGTTGATAAGGCACATTTATTTGTATTAAATCTTTTAATTTGTATCCTGACTCGACAGTGATTTTTTGCAGACACATAAAAAATTGATCCATTCCAGTTTTTTGATTGTTGTCAAGACTTTTTACAAACTTTACGACATCTTTTAAGAATGGATATAATATGTATACATTCCTTTCAAAATTGTAGCTGGCCAAACAGCTATTTAAGAAATTTGAAAGAACATCGCATGCATCTATCCAATCATTATGTGACTGCGTTAAAATTGATTTTGCTATTTTCATAAAATTTGGATCAACATTAATACTTGAAGGCTTTCCATTAAGATTGTTATTTGGTAATAATATCGAGACTAAAACTGCACTGATCCTATTAATTGTTTCCCCAGATGCATGTTCAGGATGAGGTGTTATACTAAGTATTTTTTCGATTAATTTTATTCGACTTGCAACATTCATCTGATTTAAATTTGATATTGCAGTAGCAAATGTGTTTAGTGGAAGTGTCGATAATGCATTTATAGAAATTTCTTTAATGATTTCTCCCCAGGCTTGTTCATAACTCAATCCTTTATCTATTTTTTCAGCAATCCGTGGCTCCAACCATTTTTGCAACATCTGTGACATTTCAACTTTTACTTGAAAAGCATTTACCATTTTTTTTTAAATAAAATTAAAAAATAATTATACACAAATTGTATTTTATACTGTAAAGATGGGGAAAAAGAGTAATTTTTGATTAAAAACTCATTTGTTTGTTACTATTCACATTTGATTTTAGCCTTTTAAAGAAAGTAATACAGAAAATTATAAATAAAATTTGATTGGATTGAATCCATCAAATCTATCAATCAAATAAATACTTTAAAATGGTTAAAGAACTTGAAATATCAAACAATGAAAGACAATTTATACTAAAAGCTATAATAGAAGGTTATCGAATTGACAATCGAAGGAAATCTGACTTTAGAAAATTAAACATATCATTTGGTCAAGAATTTGGTAAAAGTGAGGTCACATTAGGATCAACTAGGTATTTGTATAAACATATAAAGGTATACAGAAAAAATTTTTTTTTATTTAAGAGTTTTTATATTATATGGTTAGAGTACTGGCAAAAGTCTCATGTCAAGTAACACGACCATACCAGGATCGACCTAGTGAAGGTATATTGATTTTAAATAGTGAATTATCACAAATGGCTTTTCCTAATTTTGAAATTGGAAGGTAGGGGTTAAGTTTTTGTTTTTGTTTTTTAACAAAGTTTTTTTTTAAAAAAATACCATCTCTTTATTGTAATAATAGACCTGAGGAAGTTCTTGTGAATCGTATATTGGAAAAGGCTATAAAAAGAAGTAGAGCTATTGATACTGAAGGGTTGTGTATTTTAGCTGGAGAGAAAGCAAGTTGATTTTTTTTAATAAAATAAAAGATCAAATTAGATTTAATCATTTAATATATAAAGGATAATTTTTTTGATGCAATCAGGTATGGACAATACGAGTTGATATACATTTTATTGATAATGATGGAAATATAATTGATGCAGCATGTATTGCTGCAATATCAGCACTTTCACACTTTCGAAGACCTGATGTTACTGTTATTGGACAAGATGTTACAATAGTGAGTATTTTCTCTACATATTATATTTTTTCTATTAGTTATATATATATTATAATAACTATAATACTTTATAGCATCCCATTGAGAAAAGGAATCCTGTTCCATTAAGTGTGCATCACATGCCAATATGTGTGACATTTGCTTTTTTTGAAAATGGGTAATAATTATTTATTTTATAAACATATAATTGAAACTTTGAAATTTTTCAAGGAGACTCTTTAATCATTAATATATCATGTATACATATACATATTATCTCTAAAGTGAACATTTTGTGGTAGATCCTACACTTCAAGAAGAACAAACCAAATCAGGTGATATGACTATTACATTAAATGATCATAAAGAAATCTTTGCACTGTCAAAAGCAGGTGGCGTAGCATTGGAAATAGAAACAATTAAATATTGCACAAAGATTGCAACTACAAAAGTAAATTGGCTTGCAGAACAAATTAAATTAGCATTGGAAAAAGACAATGAAAAAAGGTAAATCTTTTATACTTTTTTTTTAAAAAAAAAATTAATTGTTTTAAATAAACAAATATATACATATAGAGCTACAAAAAACATATATTAATTATGGGAATATTAGTAAGTTTTTTCTAATTCAAATATATATTTGTATGTGGCTGAGGATTAATAAAATATTGGAAAAATTTGTTTTATTATTATTATTTTATGATAAAGATACATAATTAATTTGCTCCACAAGAAAATAAATTAACCAGGATAACCCAAATTATTGTTATTTTTATATTAGCAGCTGCAAATTTGTTACATGATTTCAAATGAATTTTAAATCATTATGTTTTAGTTTTTATAGATTGTACAATCATGTAACATAGCCAGAATTGACAAATTTTTGGTATGTGCATGATAATTTGAGCCAAAATTATATGTTTCTGATTTGAAAAATTTTATATGTAAACAGCTAGTGTTGTAATGATGTGGTTATGGCTGCTTGCAAAAACTCCTTTAGAAATCAATTGGCAGAGTTCCAGCAGGTTACAAGCTAATTGTTAGAGTTTTGCATTTGGAGTTTTTGGCAATTGGTAGAGTTTCAGTAGTCAAGAGGTTCCAGCAAGCAACTTTAGATGTGATCTGCAGATATCCATCATCTGTTCATTCATTACCTCTAAAAATTAATCTGTTCCATCAGATTCAGTAGATAACCATAGAATCTGCTGAACAGATGACCTGGATAGAGGTTGGAATCGACTAAAATAGTCGACTAACTTTTTTTTTAAACAACTAATAGTCGACTACTTTAGTTGTTTATTTAGTCAACTATTTTAGTTGATTATTTAGTCAACTATTTTAGTCGACTATTTAGTCAACTAATACTAATTATTATTATTGTCTGGCCAATTATAAATGAAAACGTTTTTTGTGGTACAAAAAATTTTAATAATAAAAATAAATATGTGGAGTATCAATATTATGAAGAAGATGATAATGGTGGTGTTGGTGCTGGTGTTGGTGATAATTATCTATGTGAAATAATAAACATTGATACAAGGTCAAATCATTCCAACAATTCGTTGGCTTCGAGCTCAAGCAGTGGCTCCAGACCTTTAAAAAAACGAATTATAACATATAGCTTCGTATGGAAGTATTTCAAGAAAATTAAAGATTCAAATGGAGATGAATTTGTAATCTGCAAATTAAAAAAAACATTAATAATAACAGAATGAATATTCTAATTAAATAGGATGTTATTCCTGTGACTAGTGTGACCATTTTGCGAAGCAAATTGTTACACACTAGTATTAAAAAAATTTAGTCAACTAAAAGAAATTTTGACCAACTAGTAGTCGACTAAGGATTTTTTGGACGATTCCAACCTCTAGACCTGGATTATATATGGGATAGTGGTAATTGTTTAATTTCCATAAATATTTAATACTGTGAGATTGTAAATAAGGACTGAAGAAGTCCCGAGCATGCCGACCAATCGGAACCAACTTACTGCGGCAGCCACGTGATAATGACATCATTTTCTATTTTTATCTTAATATTTTGTGTACCAACTACGCCACATACTGCGTCATGTTACACATTACATCATTTCTATTTTTAACTTATTTTATGACATAATTATTTA
>CAUDNR010000565.1:2982-13185 GCA_958430865.1 Entrophospora sp. SA101
ATAACAAAAAAAAAAAAAAAACAAAAATGATTCAAAAAAAAAAAAATAAATATAAATAAATAAAAAAAAAAAAAAAAAAAAAACAGAAAACAGTTAATCATACTTTTCCCAAGAGAGATAAATTATTACATATTATTGAATAATTTCCATTATTAATTGTATTTAAACCATATTGTTGAATAATGTTAATAACTTGTGTTACTTGTAAATGAGCAAAAGTTTCACCAAATTGATTTCCTGTGGGGGTTTTTTTAATGAATTAATAAAAATTCACGAGTAAAAAAATTTATAATAAATTTATAATAAATAAAATCTTTTACCAATTGCAAAAATTGATTGCATTAAAAATGGCAAAGTAGAACTTTCTTTTAAAAACATTTTGTATACTTGTCTCATTACATTTTTAGAAGTTAATATAGGCCCTATTAATGTACTAAAGAAAAGATTAATAAATAAATAAATAAAATTTATCATCATACATATATATTTATTAAATAAAGTCTTAAAATCAAAAATAACAATAATACCATATTTCTACTAAAGCAGAATTTGCCAGTTGAGCGACTGATGGAATTGCATTGTCCAAACTAGAAATATCTTTATTAGCTGTAGGAATAGAAACAGGACTTGATACATAATCTACTTCTGTCAAAATCTTTTGTTTAGCTAAATCTAAATGAAAACTATTGTTACTGCCACTTGAAGGACTCAAAAGAACCTTTTCTTCTATAGTCAATGCTTCCAAATACAAAGGTAATAATTGTTGTAAAAAATTTGTAATGCCAAATCTATGTATAAATTCTTCTATTATAGTCGATTCAAATAATATTTTTGGAATTGATGGTCTTGATGACTATATTCAAAATAATTAAATTTAGAATAGGAATTATCAAAAACCACGTTTTTGATGGTGATGACGATATTATTATAATAATATTGGTTACCTCAAATAAAGAAAGTATAGGTTTTAAAAGATGGCTTTTTACTTCATCTTGACCTAATCTTTGGCCTAGCTTTGGAAATATGCTTAGTGCTTCGAATTTAATATCATCGTGCGTAAATAAAAGTATTAAGCTTGGTAAAATCATATAAAACGCCTATTAGAAAAATATTAAAAATCAATTAATTGACATTTTACCAATGAAATAAAAAAATTTTATTATATTTTATGAATATTGAAATTTACCTCATCAACAAGGTTACAAAGTTTATTCATCCAATGTTCAGCTAACTTAAGTCTTCCTACCCAATCTCTATTCATACATTAAGTGAACGATTTATTATTATTATAAAAAATTGAAAATAAAAACAAACACATGAAAATTTAATTTTAGCTTACACTTTATGAAAATCAGTCAGAAATTCGTAAACTTCTGGAATACATTCAGGTAATGGTAGCGTTTCTTTTTCATATAAGCCTATTGCAGGCACTGAAGAATAAATTATTGCATCAATTGTTGGACGTTCTCTCCAATTTGGAGATAATAATGATGATATTGTTTCTTGAACAGATAATGGCAGCTTAATTGATGATTGATTGGTTAAGTGAGTTATAAATAAACAATTTGTAAAGTAAAAATTATAGAATATAATATTTATTATTATTACCTTGGATTGATTGCTTTCACCATTTTCATTATTGGTAGCATTTAGTGAGTGGCTGTCAAGTGAAGAAGTCAAAGTATTTTTTGGGCTAGCATAAATACTTTCCATTATCTGACCAAGACAATATGCATCCCACGCTCTTCCGTATGCAAATGAGTCTTTTAAACCATCATTATCATCACCACAAAAACCACCATCAATTAAAACTTTGTTATTAATAACATTAATATTATTATTATCATTATTAATATTATTATTATTATTATTATTATTATTATTATTATTATTATTATTATTAATATTATTAATATTATTATTATTATTATTATTATTATTATCATAATTATTGGCGTTTATTACATTCTTTTTGCCTACATTTGTACACAAACCATCCTTATTATTAATAATAGGTTTATTCTCAATATATTTTGTAGAAAAGAAATGTGCTTTTTCAAAACTATCAAGTGTCTCAATAAAATAATTATCATTTAACTCGTCTAAAAACTTGATTGGCAATTTATTGATAATAGCAACAAGAGTATCAATACGAGATTGTACATCTTTAAAATCATTTGGCGTTGCTAGTGGTGAAAGTGTGTTATCTTTACTAATATCATGATTTATGACATCGTATAAAGAATGTGACCTGGTTGCTGTAACTGGTCTAAGTTTGGGTGATTTTGATTTTGCTGATACAGTTTGATATTTTCCTACAGTCTTATCTGAATTAATAAAAGAATCAGCCATAAGATCAACTTGTTGTTGCTGATGTTTTTGCAGATACTGCAACTGCTGTTGATTCAATTTATCTGACGAATGGGTTAATTTTGAAGGAATCCTTTTCATGGGTGAAATTAAACGATAGTCTTCAAATCCTATCTTTCCTCCATTATTTAATAATCTATTTCTTGGAGGGGTTTTGATTATTTTTATTAGCTAACGAAAAAAAAAAATAAAATAAAAAATGAATTTTTTAGAATAACAATATTACCTTGCAATTTTATTAGATTTTTGAGGATGAGGATCAGAAAATAATTGTGTAATTCCATGTTTTATAAAAGAACCCTGACCATCTAAAAGCGGCAATGCGACATTTTTTTCTTTCACAGCATTATCACCTTTTGTTTTAATTCCCAAAATTAAACCAACATTAAAACTCGTAAGGAAGCTTATATTTTAATTTGAAAAAAAAGAAAAAAAAAATACCGCTCAGTTTACACCCAAAAGTTAAATCAATCCAATGATGTAATTGACTTGATACATAATCACTTTCTAATGCTTCAGAATGTATGCGGATAAATTCATCGGGTGAGGATGCCCAACTATTATGAAAATTTAAATTTATAAATTTATAATCAATATCTAATTTAGTGTTATGCTCGAGAGCCAAGCTGCTAACAAAGTAGCATTATAAAACCTCTAACATTTAATCAAATCTGTATATAACATACGATGGTAATTGTAGATCTGGCATATCAGGATGAATTGAAGTAAAGATACTTGGGTCTAAGTTTTTTTTTAAAAAAAAAAACCAATTATTTTAGTCTAAAATTGTTTACTATAAAAAAAAACAAAATTTATAAATTTATAATAAGTTATTTTGTGGCTCAATACCAGTGTAGAACTCAGGAATACATTCGTCAGGTGTCCATTCAAATAATCTTTTCATTGAAGGTAAATATTCATTTGGTTCATATTTGGTTCTAACGTATTGACACAAAACCTTTTTAATTTTTTTATTTGTTTTATTTTTTTTTTTAAAGGAAAAAGATTAATATTTTTCCTACTGACTATTAAAAAAAAAAAAAAAAGAGAAATAAATACAAACCGGTATTGGAGTTTTGCGTGCAAGATAAACGTAATAAGTTATATCAGATAAAATATCCGTAATGTGATAAGGAATTGGACCATCATATGTAGCATCAAGATGACTGTCTCCTATGTAATATTAATAATTATAATAATGATAATAATGATAAATATAAATCAGAGTATATAAATAATGGCTTATTGTCAGAGTAGTTCTTTTAACTACCTTTATTCAAACGAAATTTGGTTTTTGTAAAATCTCGCCAATTTTCCGACACTTTTGAACCTTTAAAATCAGTAATCCATGGTAATATCGGATGAAAATTTGGATCTCCAATACGTCGACCTAATTTATAAATTGTATTCTATATTAAAATTGGCTCTACAAAAAAATTATTATTATCATAATGATGATTAAATGAAGGTCAGAAATATATATAAATATATATACCAGCAAGATAATTTAAAGCAATTAAATAATCAAAATTTGACATTTTTCCATAGACCCATTTCATAGTGATTGATTCTTCTTGAATTTCTACGAATTTTAAAATGCTTATATTATAATTGATTAAAGAATAAATATATATGTATATCTTTACAGAATAATAAATATATAAAATACCTTTTGGAATTTTCATTTCCATAATTGCATTTTTAGTTTCTAGTAAATTTAAAATTATTATTAATAATAAATGATTTAGAAGCATCTTTAAAATGATTATCAAATACATAAAATATATTTAACAACTATCGAACCTAAAATATTATTATCAATCGGTATGGAACATTCAAATCCTGTAAGCTTAATCCAAAGATTATCATCTACAAGAATATTTGATGGCTTCAACCTATACAAAAAAAAATGAAACAAATTAATATGCGAAATTGGAATAATAAAAATTTTCAAAAATTTTCAAATAGTAAGTAAAAGCAAACTTACCCCCCATGAATTATGCCTTTTCTATGAAGATTTTGTATTGTTCTAAGCAATTGATAGACAATGAATGATTTTTTGACATTGGAATTTAATACACCATAACTATAATTCAATAGATCATGTAAAGTAGTGCCTCTATATGGAGCCATGAAATAAAATGCATTTTCTGATTCCAATACAGCAAAAATATCAATAAGATTTGGCGCAGATGCTCGACTTATTTCATTTTGATTATTTTTATATTTTGAGATTAATTTAACAGTCAATGTTCCAGGATTGTCAGATTGCGGTAATATTTGAAAATATGAACTTTTTGGATATAATAATTTTATAAATTTTTCCACAAATGCCTTAAAAAAGAATTTTTTTACTTATTATATATAAATTGTGTATATATTTTAAATAAAAGAAGAAATCAAACCTTTTGTGTTATAGTATAGTTTTGATCGGTGTTATTAGATGGATCATTAGAAAACAATGGATAATAATTATTATATCGTGCTTCGATTTCAGCTAAACTTAGCGTGGATTTTCCGTCAAGTTGCTCTTTAAGAAATGTTCTAAGTGGTATAATTGATTCATCGATCTCATGATTTGAAACAACGTTTTTCTGAATAAAAATCTGTGATCTGTTGAAGAAATCAGTTAATAAGAATTTGAAAAGGAAAAAAAAAAAGAAAAGAGCATGCAATTACAAATATTACCTTCTATCAGCAGGAGAATGACGCTTCAGAAAAACGCTTACTAAAACATTTGTTGTTAGGGATTGACGATCATCGTTGTTATGGTCAGAAGGTTGAGAGTTAAGGGTTGAACGAGTGTAGGTGTATCTTTTAAGTTGAGTAGTTTCACCAAGCCTTGCTTGTTCCAAAATGGAAAGCCAGTGTTTATGAACCTGTATTAAACCAATTTATGTGGGATAATGAAAAGTCAATCTTTTTTAATTTTTTGGTTTTTAGGAGAATAAAAAAAAAAGTATTACCACACAACAGACAGTAGCACTTGTTTGCTCTTCAACAGAAAAACAAGGAAATGCAACATCAATGTTTAATTCTTTAGCAATGATTGTAGTGAGCTCTTCCCTCGTTAATTTGTCAATTGAAACCATTCTAAATCTTTTAAAATTTTTAAAAAATTTTATTTTGCATGCATTTATGTTTAAATTAAAAAAAAAACTAAGTAAAACTGATTAACACTGGACGAATCATATCAGGATTGATCGTGTATTACGCGCTATCAGTACCCCTGATTAAACTAGGGAGCTTGTGTCACCTGATGTGGACAAATTTCCTTATTTGCGATATTTGTGTAAGTGGAATTTTTTCGTATTAAAATTAACTTTTTTATTTTTTTCATCATTTACATCATATTTAATTATATAATAATAATTTTTTTCCAATTAAAAATTTTTAATTAATATATATGTTCCCTCTCTTTTAACTCGCTCACATATGATGTAAATACATAAAGAAATCAATCAACCGTTGTCACCTGAAAATCACACTGTCTAATCAAAATGTATGACAATAGTACAATTTTGCCAATTATAGCAACATTGCGTCACCATATATCACAAGATGGTCACAAGATATCAGTATCGTCCAGTCATTTTTTTACCCTTTTACTTCTCTGTCTGTCCCCTATTTTTCTTTTTCTTTTTTTTTCACAAGAAAAGAGTTGAAAAAATAACAACAACAAATAATACTTGTAAAAAAAACCGTGACTGCTAATTGTTCACCTGACTTGGACCCTTGAAGACTGTGAGACGTAAAAAGCTTCTAGTACTAGAGTTTTGGTCAGCGCGTTATATACCTTTATTTCTAACTTGTTAACGTTTACAAACCTTTGTTCAAAAATTAAAGAGCACAAAAAGAAATGTCATCCGCCGAAGAAATGAAAATGGTATGAAATTATATTTGTACATTATATTTACATATTATACATATACATATACATACACACAATGAAGAATTTTCATATTTAATTGTAAATTATTTTTATCTAGAGTGTTTTTACAGAAAATTCTTCAAAATCACCAAAAATTACATCTTCAACAAAAGAGGAAACTCAAACTAGTCCATCCCTCACAACACAGACCACACCAAAATCTACTAATCCAAACCAACAAAAGTATGGAACCTTTTTAAAGTGATTTTTATTTTATTTTTAAAATTAATTATTAATTGGTTTTATATTTAAACTTTTTATTTTTGTAATATTAACTTGGATATATATATATATATATATTATATAATTTATGAATTGATAGTAACGTTAATTCTTCCTCGCCTAGTACCCCTCAACAAAAAACTGAACCTGTAGCAATTCAACCAGCTCCACACACTCCTCAACATAATGTTCAACAACTTCAACAACAAGTTCAACAATCATCACCATCACAACTTCACACTCCATTACGAGGTAATTCAATTTCTGCTTCATCAACACCTCAAACAACGCCGAGTGGTAAACCTCCAGTAGGTAGTGATGAATGGCATAGGCAACGTCGTGAAAACCATAAAGAAGTAGAACGTCGTCGCCGTGATACTATCAACGCTGGTATCAATGAATTGGCAAAAATTGTGCCTGGTTGTGAGAAAAACAAAGGCAGCATTCTTAATAGAGCAGTTCAATATATCCAACAACTCAAAGAAAATGAAGCTACCAATATCGAAAAGTGGACGTTGGAGAAGTTATTAACAGATCAAGCTATTCAAGAATTACAAGCACAAGTTGAACTTTTAAAGGCTGAAAATGGAAGGCTCAGAGAAGAATTAGACGAATTACAAAATCCAGCAAAAAAGAAACAGCGAACCGAATGATAAAATTGATTTTTATAATAAAATATTTGTTTGATTAGAATGTTGGTTGATAATAATATATAATAAATATATATATTAAAATAATTTTGATAAATTTTTGAGATATTCTAATACTAATAATAATAACAGTTTATTTTCTATTATGGCTGGACATTTGTTTCATGCACGATTTTCTTTGAAAAAAAAATTTTTTTTTTAAAATAACAATAATAATAATAATTGAAATCAAAAGTTTTAAGTTAAAAAAAATTAGTAGGTAGAGTCGCAAACTATTTTTTTTTATAGATAATAGCAAGTGATTCTTTCTTTTTTCTCTTTAATATATTATTTTTTTTTAATCGATCTTTTTCTTTCTTTTACTAATATTATATAATGAATGACGTTTGTAAATTATTATTTTTCCTTAGAAGCAAAATTTTTGGACTTCAACAAATTATTTTTATTATTCTTAAAAATAAAGCCTATATTAATAAAATTCCCTACTCCAATATTACTATTCTCTACAATAAACAAAAAGTATTAATATGTTTGTTAATCATGAAAAATATGCTGTAACAATAATAATAATAGTATTATTATCAAATATATGGATGGATTTACAAAATATAATCAGTATTGGTTTTGGCTGTGGGAGTTTTATCCAATAAAATAGATATGATAATGTGTGTGTATAAATATATATATATATATCAAAGTCATTAAGTTTTGGCCGCTTTGGTTGCTTGAGTAATTTGTAATTTAATTATCGTAACAATGAATTTATCATAAACAATTTATATAATTTATTCATATCCATCAATTATTCACGAATTGTTATTATGTAGGTCTTGCTGGCGTACCGCCACTACTTGAAGGTCCGCGATTAATCGGAAAAATTGACGATTGTTGACGGAATTGTCCTCTAGACTCTTCTCGATTTCTTTCTTGTGCTATTTTCCAAATAGTATGGTTATCATTTGGTTTTTTTAAATACACACACACATACACAAAAACAAATCACTTACGATTATATTGTAGTAATTTTGAAATTAAATCCGTATGTGTTAGGATCATTCGGCGACAACAATAACGAGAAAGTCCAATAGCATCCATTGCAGCCCTTTAAAACAATTCATTTTTTATAAATTTATTCATGGTATAAATTTATATATATATATATATATATATAATTATGACATAATAATTTACCCTTCTAAATAGTCATTTTCTAATAATGATTGGTACAAGTCCCATTTATTTCCAATAACTTTGCCACATGAAAAACAACGTACTGGTATGATCATTTTTGAGAATAGCCTTCTTGAAAATTTTGTTATATTATTAATATAATATAAAAAAGCTGTTGATCATCAATATATGTTGTGAAAATGAAAATTGGCCAATCAAATTTTCAATCAAATTTTTAGTTTCCGATTGCCTATTGTTTAACGATTCATGCTTCAGGTCATATCTCCGACTAGTGCTGCAGTCAATCTGAAAATATAGAAAGCACATTTCTTTACCCTTGTGCTATTGGCCTAAAAGTGGCCATTCTTTGAGAATATTTAAGCACTCTTCTAAATATAGCTAAATAATATCACCTGCTTCCCAAAATACAATATGTCTAATGATAAATTATTTATATATATATGCACATTATATTACTTTTAAATTTACTAACTTCTTTCAATGAGCTATTTTTTTTTTCAACACAATCCTTGTTTGGATTAATCTTGAAAAATACATAAATGTCATCAAGATAATGGTTCATTTGAATTGTCTAATTATATTATATAATTTATATATATGCAATAATAATAGTAATAATAATATCTGCGCTGTTGGTAATTGCAGTTTCTCCAATTAATCGTGTAACTAAAAAGTATCAGACACCTCAATATATACAAAAATGTATCTAAAGTCTTGAATACTATTACTATTGCATTATAAAATTTCATGTTTCAGAACTTTATCCAATTGAAAATATATCTTATTTTTGAAAAAAAATAAATTTTAACTTCATAATTTTTTTTTTGTTAATCAATAAGTTACTACTAGGCACTCTGTGCCTAACTGAGCAAATTCTGAGTTTGAAATTACGTCAGTTGCGTGACTACTAATTGCAATTTTCGCATTTTTTTTCTCTTTTTAACTAATAAAATAAAATGTAACGGGTCTACTTCAAAATATTTGTTCCTTAATTGTTTCTGCTTGCAAATATACATTTATTAATTTGCATAATTCCGTGCACGAATACTATTTGTTTTAAACTAGTCCATTCCTGAACATTTTGAGAGGAACTCAAATACTTTGCAAAAACAGACAAATGTGCGAGATTTTTAAATGACTGGCGTGAAGTAATTAGTATTTACTTGAATCTTTAGATGATAAAGATAAAACCAAAGAAGGAGCAAGTGAATTTATTGTGGGCGCTAGAACCAAAAAAAAAAATCTACTATATTCTAGACCATTGTTTAAGAATCTTGTTTTTTGGAATTAGTCAATGCCTCACAAATGTCAAAAAAGATTGGAACTACAATTTATGTAAAATTATATTTAGATGGACAACTGAAGTCAATGAAAAACAAGGCATAAGCGAGGCTAAACCATATTTACATTTCCCTATTTCATTTTAGGTATGTATGTATAAACAATGGTATTTGGTATAAAGACAAGAAACATGGAGAAGCAAAGTGCTTTATGTATAGAAATTGTTCAGGTCGTATGACCTCTATTAAATCAATTTTTGATGCTGGGCATGAAGAATTGAAGACTGTGTCAATATCTGGTCATGTTTTCCAGGCAGGAATACGTTCTTTTTATCAAGTATATACAATCGGTTTGAAATTTGAAACATCAAAAAACCACAAAATAAAGATAATTATCAGCTGGAAAATCACTTATTAATATAAATCACTACGAAAAATTCTATTGTTTGTAATAATAATATTATTATTTAAGTTCATAACATTACAGTCGAACCCTCGTTTCAACGGACCTCGTTTCAACGGATTTTTGTTTCAACGGATTTTTGGTTTTACCCCTTGA
>CAUDNR010000565.1:14701-26493 GCA_958430865.1 Entrophospora sp. SA101
GTAGTGGGCGGGAAATTAAATCACAGACAACAACAAACTATTCAAAACTTGACCATGTAATTTCTCTTGCCATCACTAAGTCTTGGGAAATAAATTCACAGAAGAGAAAATAATTTTCTTGTTTTCTATTATTTGTAATAAATTGGAATTATATTAATAATAATGTAGTTCAAATAATAATAGGTTGATTTCTTGTAGTGGGCGGGAAATTAGATCACTGTCCAAATAATAATAAGTTGATTTCTAATTAGATCACAACAAAACAAGGTGTTAATATTAAACCATTTTTAAACTTGACCATGTAATTTCTCCTGTCATCATTAAGTCTTGTACAGGAGAGTTAAAATAATTTTCTTAAATAAACTTTTGCTTTCTATTATTTATAATTTTATTAAAGATTGTATAATAATAACATAGTTCAAATAAATCGATTTCTTGTAGTGGGCAGGAAATTAGATCGTAGCAAAAGCAAGTTGTTAATATTAAACTATTAGTAAGGTGACATTAATTGGATTTTTATCATGAATAATTATGTGATAAATTATTTGTTGACATTTTATTTCTGCAGAGTATCTAGAAATCCAATTACATATAGTTTCTACCTTAGGAATTTCAATAAGTTCTTTATGCGTGACCACATATAAAGCCACTATACTCTCCATTAATTGGCCATTGCCAAAAGTATAAATCTGAAACACCAGCTAAAATTTTCACTCTCTTTGGCTCTAAATGGGCAATTGAAGTTCCACAAAGTTTTTTAACAGCTGATTCTATATCACTATCTGTTTTTAATCATTTCCTAAACTTACAAATCTTCTGATTGCATGTGCAATCTTATATATAAAATAAATTATTGTGTTGAAATTGGCATAAAATCCATATTTCAGGCAGCCTTTGTGCAGTTTGTGCATACCAAGAATTAATATTTCAATCAATGGATAATAAACAAATATACTTGGGCATGATGAGAATCTATTGCGGTTTTGGCTTCACCTGGCTCCAAAAATGTCCACTTTCTAACTTCTATCTCATATCACTTATGCCAGTAACCTAAAATAACCATCAACTCTGAGTTGTGATAATGTCCTTCATTATCTGAGATGATAGAAATACATTTAAGTTTTTTTTCCAATGATGTAATAACTGCATAAAGTGAAGATGCTGTGAACCAAGCATCTTGTTTTGTGTCATTAGACCAATGATCATATGCATTGATCTTCAATGTATCTGCTTGATTTTTAGTATATAATAAAATACTGTGCAAATGACCAATCTTTTTTCCAAAAAATTCTTCTTTGGTCTCATGGGTTGATTTTGGAAGAATTCTCATTTTGTAATCTACCAACAAGACTGTACCATCATAATCAACTTCTCTAAGGTTAAAAATAAATTGAAAATTTAGATAAACCTTTTGAGTTTGATGACTAGATAATAAATTAGCTTATCTTGAGCATCCTTCAATATATTTTTTGAGTTCCACCAAGTATAAATCCTTGAATAAAACCCAAAATTCATCACAATCAGAACAAATTATTTCATGCGAATCTGTACAGATACCAAAAAGCATATGCAAGACAATGTGATATACAGGGATCATGGTGAGATTGTCCATCATTTTCAATTTGATTTCATTTTCATAATTTCTTTTCATATGCCTTTGTAGATGTTCAATCCTGTTGATAGAATTTGACTATATATAACAAAAAAAAAATTATTTGTTATAAATATTTTTTGTACAGATAATAATATATACACATATACACACATAACCAACCTTTTGTTCACTATATATATTACTTGCTGAAACTAAAACAATTAGATTTTCAAAAACATCATAACCATAATTGAAACAGATTGAACAAAGACCCCCAAGATCTTCTTGGTATTGAAATCTTGGACTTTTTAATTCTTTTGTGAAGGTTGTCCTTTTAATACCATTGAGATATATTGTTGAGAATTTCTCCCATTGTTCTTAATACAGACTGATTTGAAGTACTATCAACCTTATATGGGGCATGCTGAAACAAAACCAGACAAAGTGAATATTTGTATTACCAAAGATTTCAGGGATCAAAATTTAGTTATCATCAATATGATTTTATAATGTCCCATTTGTCTTGTTTTTTTTTTTAAGTGATATATAGAACTACCCCTATATAAAAATAGTTAATATGAAACTCATTTGCATTAGATCTACTATGGGACCAAAAAATTACAGCACCACCATTAGAAGTATTTTGAAGAAAGAACAAGGTGAAAAAATCACTCCTTACATTTTTAAATTAGCAGATATCAAATCTTTGCAAACATATTTAGACAAAGAAAGGATTATGTATGAAATTTACCAAGAAGAAAGAGTTTTCAAAAGAGTATTAGAGAATTCTAGTAAAGAATCAAGAAAAAAAAGAAAACTGGTAGGATAACTAAACAAATAATTACTTTTTTTTAATCTATGATTTACATAAAGTTTTGGGTAAAAATCCAAATAATAAAATGCTAGCAATATATAAGTTTTGGATCTGTTTAATTAGTTATCTTCAATAAGGCACCCCTTAGGAAGTTTAAGGTGATGGATATTTTCAAGAGAAAATAAAAAGAATTAATTTATTCACAAAGTGAAGCCACTTGCAAAATAATTAATTTAAAGAAATAAAATGCGTAAAAGACAAAAGGGTTTGTTTAAATATTTTGATTTTATTTATTATGATGTTATTACAATATTTTGTTATTTTTATATGTTAGATAGTTAACTTGGTTTTTTTTTGAAGTAAAGAAAAATTCAAAGTTTAAATAAATATTTAAATGCAGTGTTGTGCCATTTATGGTTCCAATAAAATTTCATTGGAGCATTCTAATAAATTCCAATTGGAATTGGAACATTCCAAATGTGGTTCCAATGAAGTTAACAAATGAAATTCAATTATAGTGTCATATACGCAAATTTTATTGGTTAATATCAATTGAAGATCTACATTGGAACATTCCAATAGCATTACAATGTTCCAATTGCACAACACTGAGTAAATGTAACACGATCTACATTGTAAATCACATGATTAGGCTGTTAAAAAATTCGAATAAAACAACAATCTGATTAAAAAAAATTTCATTTTTTCTTTATAGTCTTTGTAATAATAGTAATAGTTGTAGTTCTGAATTTCGCATATTTAGTGTATACAATACCAAGAACATATGCTAGTACCTTACCATGCTTATTTGCTTCTTTTCACTTACTCAAATATTCTGAGAACAATTTTAATTGATCTTGGAGATGAGCATCAGAAAGGAACGTATTTTCTTGAATTATATTTATTATCTATTTAAATATATAGATTAACCATCTACAAAGGTATTTTGGTCTGAATTTCTAATTATCGCAAAATATTTATTAAAGCTTGTTTAAAGAATTAGGTAAAAATATTTAGAGAGTAAATTAGTGCTATGTAAGCAAGAAAGAAGAAAGGTGGAGGTATTGTATGAATCAGTAAATACTGTATTTTAAAAATAATACACATTTTAGCTAATAAAATTAATTATTTATAAAAAGAAAATTTTGATTTTATCTTTCCCAAGTAATTTTGAATCTTTTTGATAAATAATTATGCAAATCAAATTAGCGGTAGAAAACTTTAGCCGGCTTATCAAATAATTTACTAGACAAATATTTTTATGATAAAAAAAAAATTCCTTTTAACATTCATTTTTATGTCCGAAATTTTAGTGCAGAATTCAGTGGCATAGACATTTAGTTGAGATGTGTCCATCTGCATTACTTAGAATGACAAAAGAAAAAAACATACATTTGCTCAAAAAAAAAAAATAATACTCATAGCAGGATAAATATAATAATAAAGAAGGCAAATTAAATAGTAATAATGGCAGCGAATTAGGAGATATTAATATAACAACAACATCAATAACAATAACGATAGTAGCAGTAATAATAATACAGCAAGCTTAGTAACATCTAATTAATTTAGCCACCTCATACAATTAATTCAAATACCAACATATATTCATTTGTGCTTGGATCTTTGGTGATTCCAAAGCATGAATTAATTTTTGCTTTTAACTAAAAAGATCAATAATTACAATTATTGTTATAATTAATAAATAAAATTTATAAAAAAATTAATATTAAAAGTTTCGCCTTTTTACAATAACTAAAATTTATCATTTCATTCAAAGTTTGTTGAAACGAGATTACTAATCGCGTCTCAATGAATTTGTATCTTTTCATAAGGTGTAACAAGATTTTTAAAACTCGTTGATTGAAATGCGAATTTAATTATAATTCGCTGGAATGAAGTTCGTTGAAACAAGGGTTCGACTATACTTGAAAAATAGTTTTTTTTGTGCTCAATGGAGTTTTAGAAAAGATATTGGGATTAAGGTTTCTCTCTTTATTAGTAGCCGAAATTGTGGAAAAAATTACTTTTTTATAAGCCCAAACTATTTTTTGTTATTAGCCGAAATTGGGCGAAATTACTTTAAAGTTGTTTAAGTTAAAATAAGTTGATTGGTATAATTTTTTAATGTTCATGTTATAAAAAATGCTGAGAAGCTCAAATTGCCCAAACTAGTTTGGGCCTTGAGAAAACAGTTTGGACCAGAAACCTTAGTTGGGATCATGATCCTGAAATAAGACCTACTGCTCAAGAAACTCATGATTTTTTATAAAGAAACTTATGAAGAAATTGAATTAGCAGAACCTAGAAGGCAAGAAATAATTAGATCAGGAAAATATTTGTCTGATGAAAAAAGTCCTAAATATCATCCAGAAACATTCTATATAACAATAAGTTGCTGTTCAACTCAACAACTAAATCATGGAACTTTCTTTATTTATGTATATTTGTTGTGCATGAAAATGAATCTGCAATTCATACACGTGAAATTCAAATTAGCCAATCAGGACTTCACCAAATTTTATAATAGTGAGTATTAATGCTCTTGTTCGTGATGATAGAATTATTATTTTTCAATTAAAGAAACTAGATATGAACCATCATTGGTAATATAGAGCTTTTTTTACCAGGCATTTTTAATGAAGGTAGGCATGTTATATATATATACATTGAACAATAACCAATATAAAGTTGCATTTGGAACAAATGAGTAGCATAAATATCTATAATATAAATGTTCATATGAACTTTAGGTAGTGGCATAAGTTTGCAAATTAGCCTTAATTGATATGCTCGAGGAATGCCAAAACAAATAAAGCAAGCAAACACTTTTTGTTGCAAATATCTAAATTGCAGCTTCCATAATTCAATAAATTCAATTGAAATAAAGAAAGCAATAATTATCATTCAACAAAAAAAGGTCATTTCAAACTGAAAACATTTTTTGAAATGCATAGATATCCTATCTAATCAGTGATAATATTTTTACTTTAAAAATTTATCCATACATTAAATAAATAATATTGATATTTGAAAAAAAAACTACCCTCTAATTTTGTTTATTTGGTTTATTATGTTTGTTGCATCCCAACTAATTTGTTCATTGTGATTTTGAAAAGTTACACATTTGAGATAATCTATGGCTTGATCATGATCCTTTTCGTAACCATGGGCTCCTTCAAAATAGCAAACACCTAAGAAGTGCAAAGCAACCTCATATCCATTTTCAGCTGCCAATTGTAAATATTTCTTAAATTCTTTAAGGTTTGCTACTTTATCTTTTTCGTAAATGAGGGATGCATAATTATATTGAGCCTTGGCTATACCATTGTCAGCTGCAATTTTATACAATTCAATTGCCTTTTCTTTGTCTTCTTGACTGGCTTTGCCTGTTTCTTCACCATGTTGTAAATAGTATGCTTTCCAATAAATTGCATTATAATTATTAAGTTCAGCATTTTCACAAAAACATTTCCATGCCAATTGATATTTTCCTCCTTTATAAGCTTTCACTCCTTCATCTAATGGTATGGGAGATTCAAATAAAGTTTTTTTAACAACTTTAAAATCTGAGTCCTTATCAATGTTATGATGTTGAATTTTGTCATTTGAAACTTCATCTTTAGCAATAAATTTAGCTACATATTTAGTATTTTCAAAACATTTCCATGATTCTGCCAATTCATTTTTTATTTCATCAAAAGATGGACGATTATGGGGTGAATGTTCCCAGGCTAACAATGAACAATAATTATAAATTATTAAAATGTTTATTGATGTAATGATTATTACTTTTGTTATCATTTACCTTTATTAATAATTTGAATTAAAACTTGCTGAATTTCAACATTGTGCACTCCAATTTTTATAGTTTCTCTTTGACCACTTTTGACATGTTCACCAATACTAATTGCATTCATTTCTTTATATGGAATTTGTTGATAAGTAAGCTCCCAAAGAAACATTCCAAAGCTGAATGAATGGACAAATTAATAATTAGTTAATGAAATTTTATTTAAAATCAAATCATTTCTGTTCATGTTTACCTAAACATTTCACAATCAAGATTATAAAGTTGAGTTCCTGATTCTATTTTTTCAGGAGCCAACCAAGGAATATAGTCATTTAAATTTGAAATTCTTGAAGTTTCACCAGATAGATTACGACTAAGTTCAAAATTTGAAACTTTTGCATTTCCATCCTCATCAATCTAAAAAGAGTACATGTTGGTTAATGTGTGCTAATGATGTTTTACAAAAAAAAATATAAAACCTACTAATATATTTTCACATTTAACATCATGATGTAAAATTTCACCATTATGCATAAAAAAAAGTCCTCTAATGACATCATATGAAATCTTTAATTTTGTAACCCAGTCAATGTAATGAGTATTGTACAAATCTTTTAAATTGCCCTTTTCAGCCCAGCCAAATATCAAAGCATTATGAGAATTTACATTGGAGATACCATAAAATTTAATGATATATTTACATTGAATAGCATTTAGTATTGCAAGTTTTGCTTGAAATTTTTTTGATTCAGAGGTATCATCATCATCCTTTGGATAATTTAAAATAGTTTTACATGCCACCTCAACTGTTTTTCTAAGCATTTTTTTAGCAACCCTCTTATTTGCACCTCTTACATCTGTATCCTTTCTGTAACTTAATTCTACATCATATATCCTTGGGATCAATTTTTGCCAATTTTATTATAGGATTAAGTTCCAAATTGTCAGATAACACACATTGATTTAATTTTTTTATTAAAACTGATCCATTATTCTGCATTGTTGTTTCCAAATTCTAAACAGAATATTTAGATATATATATATAAATATTTTTCAATGCATTTATAAAAAAATAAAAACAATTGATATCATTTACTTTATACCTCAAATTTTTCATATATTTTAGCAAAATATTTCTCCATGTTATTGCCTTGTTGTTTCATTGTATGATAACTGGAAAGAATCACATTGAATTGTAAATCTGCACATGCTCCTTCTAAATGTTTAACATGATCATCATAGCACTTTTTAATGTGGTCAGCATTAAAAAATTTTTTAAATCCTCCATAACTTGAAATATGTTTAATAAAATGTTTAATATTTTTCAAAACAGCTTCAAGCCTATTAAATGCTTTAAAATAACTTTCTTTACGGAAATTTTCTTCATTTGCTTCTTTTTCTCTTTCCATTTGTTTAATGGCTACATGTGCCAATTCAACTCTATGAATTAATGCTATAGAAATTGTCTTATTTTCTTTAATAGTATCATAAAGTCTTATAATTGTTTCACATAAATCACAGATTGTTTTAAGTATTGGTACATAATTTGTAAAGGCATCTCCTGTGGACAGTGCAAACAGGGAAACATTTTTTATTGTGTCCATTGTTGTAATATTATCATCTTTATCATCAATACATCTTTTTTTCGGCTTTCCATTTGTTATCATGTCTGTCATTTTAGTTGAAGGATCAATATTTCTTTTTTTATTTGACATTTTGAGAACTAAATTTTTATTCTTGTATTGTAAAAAAAATGTTTAAGAATAGTAATTGTAAGAATATGAAAAAAAAAGTTTTTTTAAGAACTGTATTAAAGGAATCTAAAATGGTTCATTTAGTATTATTATAATTAGTATTAGTGACAGGTCTTGCGGAAAAAAAACTCCGGAAAAAAAAGTATAATAATATTAATAATAATAATAATAATAATAATAATAATAATAATAATAATAATAATAATAATAATAATAATAATAATTATAATATTAATAATAATAATATTAATAATGATAATAATAATATTAATGTTATTAATAACAAAGTTTTAATTGATGGTGGTTTTTGTGGTGATGATAATGATGGTTTAAAAGACTCATTTGCATACGGAAGAGCGTGGGATGCATATTGTCTTGGTCAGATAATGGAAAGTATTTATGCTAGCCCAAAAAATACTTTGACTTCTTCACTTGACAGCCACTCACTAAATGCTACCAATAATGAAAATGGTGAAAGCAATCAATCCAAGGTAATAATAATAAATATTATATTCTATAATTTTTACTTTACAAATTGTTTATTTATAACTCACTTAACCAATCAATCATCAATTAAGCTGCCATTATCTGTTCAAGAAACAATATCATCATTATTATCTCCAAATTGGAGAGAACGTCCAACAATTGATGCAATAATTTATTCTTCAGTGCCTGCAATAGGCTTATATGAAAAAGAAACGCTACCATTACCTGAATGTATTCCAGAAGTTTACGAATTTCTGACTGATTTTCATAAAGTGTAAGCTAAAATTAAATTTTCATGTGTTTGTTTTTATTTTCAATTTTTTATAATAATAATAAATCGTTCACTTAATGTATGAATAGAGATTGGGTAGGAAGACTTAAGTTAGCTGAACATTGGATGAATAAACTTTGTAACCTTGTTGATGAGGTAAATTTCAATATTCATAAAATATAATAAAATTTTTTTATTTCATTGGTAAAATGTCAATTAATTGATTTTTAATATTTTTCTAATAGGCGTTTTATATGATTTTACCAAGCTTAATACTTTTATTTACGCACGATGATATTAAATTCGAAGCACTAAGCATATTTCCAAAGCTAGGCCAAAGATTAGGTCAAGATGAAGTAAAAAGCCATCTTTTAAAACCTATACTTTCTTTATTTGAGGTAACCAATATTATTATAATAATATCGTCATCACCATCAAAAACGTGGTTTTTGATAATTCCTATTCTAAATTTAATTATTTTGAATATAGTCATCAAGACCATCAATTCCAAAAATATTATTTGAATCGACTATAATAGAAGAATTTATACATAGATTTGGCATTACAAATTTTTTACAACAATTATTACCTTTGTATTTGGAAGCATTGACTATAGAAGAAAAGGTTCTTTTGAGTCCTTCAAGTGGCAGTAACAATAGTTTTCATTTAGATTTAGCTAAACAAAAGATTTTGACAGAAGTAGATTATGTATCAAGTCCTGTTTCTATTCCTACAGCTAATAAAGATATTTCTAGTTTGGACAATGCAATTCCATCAGTCGCTCAACTGGCAAATTCTGCTTTAGTAGAAATATGGTATTATTGTTATTTTTGATTTTAAGACTTTATTTAATAAATATATATGTATGATGATAAATTTTATTTATTTATTTATTAATCTTTTCTTTAGTACATTAATAGGGCCTATATTAACTTCTAAAAATGTAATGAGACAAGTATACAAAATGTTTTTAAAAGAAAGTTCTACTTTGCCATTTTTAATGCAATCAATTTTTGCAATTGGTAAAAGATTTTATTTATTATAAATTTATTATAAATTTTTTTACTCGTGAATTTTTATTAATTCATTAAAAAAACCCCCACAGGAAATCAATTTGGTGAAACTTTTGCTCATTTACAAGTAACACAAGTTATTAACATTATTCAACAATATGGTTTAAATACAATTAATAATGGAAATTATTCAATAATATGTAATAATTTATCTCTCTTGGGAAAAGTATGATTAACTGTTTTCTGTTTTTTTTTTGAATAATATTTTGTTAATTTATAATAATTATTTTTAGTTAAGAAATATTTTATTTGTTTGACAGCTTATTACATCAATTTCAAGTAATAAAATTTTATTAGAATTTGAATCAGGATTTTCAGAAACTTTAAAAAAACTTCTTATTCAGTTTGCAGATGAAGATAAGAACGCTTCTTCTCCCCCCTCATCCTCCTCATCCTCCTCATCTTCTTCAAAAAATAAATCTACAACGACAAAAAATTCATCAATTAGAATTTTAGAGAAAAAATTATCTATAAGCTCCAAAGTTATTGAATTTTTATTACATGTTAGTAACAATATTACTCAACCAGAATGGGAAAAACATGTAAGTTTTATTTTTTTTACTTTTGCTTTATTATTATCGATAATTTTGAAAATTGATTGTTAATATTTTAATACTAGATAGCACCTATTATACAAAAATATTTTGAATTGTTTGACAAGAATTTACCAGTAAATAATATAGATGAAAATATAATGTCAAATTTAGATGGTGCTAAAAAAGAACAGGTATTTATTATTCTTTTCAATCTATGCAATTTTTATAAACATAAACTCTTTTTCACACATGTAAAAAAATTTATAGATGGTTTATGCGTACTCACAGTTTTGTTCGTTGTTTGATCAAGGAATGATGAGACGTATTGTTTCTTTAAGGTTTTTGTCATTATTTTTTCTTTACTATAAATATCTATTCAAAATATGTTATATTCTACAATTAATTAATATATGAAAAATTTAGCGAAGCAATAGAAAATTATGATAATCATGATGTTGTTGAATCTCTTACCCCAATACTGTTGGCAAATTCGCCTTCATCAGTAACAGACACACTAGCAATAAGCGACCACGCTAGTATAACATCAGGATCATCAACAGAAAAAAATATTCATATTAAAAATAATTCCAAATGGGGTGTTAGTTTCGAAGACAAAAGACAATTATCATTGAGTCTATTGAACGCTAGTAGTGTGCTGTCTACAAATGAAGTAACGGCTACAATATTTACCCCATCATCATCATCATCTAACTTTAGCGGTGCAAATAAAACGCTTTCTTTGTTTACTGATGGGGCCAGTAAAAAACTCCTTGACATAAATAATAATGTTATATCTGGCGGAAATTTTTTTGATCGTTCAATGAGATCTATTAGTAATGGTCCTGTAAAAAGCAATACTTTAGGTTCCTCATCTCCTATTGTAGCTCCTAAAAAGTTGGTATATGTTTGTTATTTTATTTATTTAATATAATATATATAATTATTTATGCTCATTTTTTTTTAATCAAATAGATCAAAATTAAAAGATATATTTTCTAGAACAAAAAATTCGTCATTTGAAGACTTAAAGTAAGATTTTATCTTTTATATACAAGTGATATACGTATTAACATTAACTAACTTTTAATATAAAATTTCAATAGAAATTGGAATAGATTTTTATCGACTAATTCAGGTACCTATTAATTATTATTGTTGTAGTCGTTGTTGTTTATCTTTTTATATATAGAAATATAGAAAATTTTTTTAAATCTTATTTTTTAAAAGAGGAAATGTCAAACTCGATGCAATTTATGTTTAATGATTTAAAATTAAGGACTTTTCAAGGTAAAGTTTTAAAAAATAAAAAATTCAAAAAATATAAATATAAATATTATTATATAAACACGCGTTTTCGTATATCTTTCAGGCCACACATTAGCTGTTCGCTCAATAGATGTTAATGAACATTCACGATATATTGTGTCTGGATCACGAGATCGCACTGTTAAATTGTGGTCATTAAATATTC
>CAUDNR010000567.1:4734-26382 GCA_958430865.1 Entrophospora sp. SA101
TTCTGAAAAAGGATTTTGCAATAGTAAACATCTCACAAAAATTAGTTTTTGGAATACTTATGTATGAGGCTAACAACTTGGAGTGTTACGTAATTTTTTTTATCAACAGTATCATAGTGAAATTCGTGTTACCTACACTCTACCCTTAAATTAATTAACATGCTTTCCGGAATTCTATTCCACTCCTCCATCATAAATCTCTCTAGTTCACCAAGATTTTTTGGCATATGCCTCTCTACATTATTCTTAACAATTCCCCAAAGGTTTTCTATCGGATTTAAATCGAGACTATTTGATGGCCAGTCCATAACTGCTGGAATGTTTTCTTTCAGAAACTCCATAGCAAGATGACTCATGTGTTTTGGATCATTGTCTTGCTGGAGTCTCCATCTACCTCCAAGCATCCTATTTACTTCTGGCATATGTTTCTGGAGGATTTCTACATAAAATTTGGCATCCATTATCCTCCTGAAGCAAAATAAACTTGTTTTTCTGACTATGCAAAATCCGCCCCATGCAAAAACTTTTGTATGATCTTTGGGCATGGGACGAATTGGCCGCTCACCTTTGTACCAACGTTCAATGGTGTTTTGGTAAAGTTGAAACACGGTTTCATCAGAAAATAATGTCTTCCTCCAATTGTCATTAAGGTGCTGACGTGCCTACTCAACACGCCTTTGCTTATGGGCTTCGGTTAACATAGGTGTTTGTTTAGGAATGCTTTCGAGTACCCATAAGTGGTCAGGTGCCTCAAAATTGTCATATGTGACACATCAACACCCGTATTCAACACTTTTCAAGCTAAGGTCTGTGTGGAAATTGAGTCATTTCTCCATATTGATTGTCCAATCATCTTGGAGGTATTCCCAGTTATTTTCCTGGGCTGACCATTTCCTCATGCCTGCTCCACCGTCCCTTTTTCTTTTATTTTTTTAATGTTATCATAAATAGTAGACAATGGGATGTTTGTTTGGTGATGAATTTCTTGGCCATTGTGAATGCCTTCATTCCACAATTGTAATATGCATTGACATTGCATTTCTTGTTTAGAAGTGGGCATTGTGTTTGTATATAAAGCAAAAAGTACACTAAGGTTCAGGGTTGTAAACAACACTCAAATTTACTCCTGATTATCATGTTTATTTTCCATTTTACATTTCTCAAATTAGACAGAAAACAAACGCATGAGACACGTTTACATTGCATAAAAAAATATCCAGTTTTTTTTGTTACACACTGTATATAATAAACTTATGAAATATGACTATTGAGATTTTAAATTAAATGTAAAATATTTATATCATTTTTTCATTCAATAATTAAACCCAATTGTCAAGTTTTAACACATCTTAACAGCATGATAAAAAATGTGCATCATGTTTGAAATATATATATTAATATATATATGTAAAGAGCAGTCAAATTTTATTGAGAAATAAAAAAAAATTAAAAATGTGAAATTTTTGGATTATCAATTTTAGTATAATTAATAATTAGTTGGATAGCCTTTAGATTTTTTATACAGCATCTATTCTCCTAGGCATACTATCAACTAAATCTGCCAATGTCTCTATGTCAATTTGGTACCATTCTTCTTCCAGGGCAGCAAAAAGATCATCTTTATTTCTAAGAAGATTCTCACATTTTCTAACTCTCCTTTCAAGCTCATCCCATAAATTTTCTATTAGATTTAAATCTGGACTCTGAGGTGGCCAAGGAAGTGAAAGAACATTATTATCTTGTTTAAATTGTTCAACCCTGCCTGCTCTGTGGGGTTGAGCATTATCATCCTGAAATACCCATAATTTTGAAGAGTCCAAAAATTGAAGAAAAGGTAATAGGTGATCTTTGAGTATTTTTTCATATGCTTCACCTGTAATGCTACCATTAACTTGTATAAGTGGACCAATTTGATCTTGAGTAAAGCATCCCCATACTATTATTCCAGGTGAGTGTGCAACCTTAGGTACTAAACAATCAATATTATATTTCTCATGGAGTTTGTCCCCAAACCCAATTTTGAGAGTCATTGTCAAATACAGTGAATCTTGATTCATCACTAAATATGACTTCATTCCATTCTAACAACATCTCACAAAATGACAATGTTTCTTTCTATTTACTTCTAATACTACATCAGGAAAATGGGTACAAATATTATGCGTATATAATACACAATTGCAGGGATTAAGCATATAATATGCATACAAATCACGTATTTTTTTTATGTATGCAAATTGTACATATATTATATGCTTAATCCCTGCAATTGTGTATTATATACACATAATATTTGTACCCATTTTCCTGATGTAAAGGCTTTCTTTTTCCTGCATGTGCATGATAATCCATTTCATGTAAATTTATTTGCACTGTTCTTGTACTTACAGGGAACCTTATTTATTTCGTTTTTATAATCTTCTACTGCATTTTTCCTATTTTTTTCAGACAACTTTCACTAAAGCACATTTATCTCTATCTGAAAGTGACTTGGGTCTCCCACTTCTCTTATCATTTTCAACAGCATCAGGAAAATGGGTACAAATATTATGTGTATATAATACACAATTGCAGGGATTAAGCATATAATATATGTACAATTTGCATACATAAAAAAATACATGATTTGTACGCATATTATATGCTTAATCCCTGCAATTGTGTATTATATACACATAATATTTGTACCCATTTTCCTGATGAGTTCCTTCTTTATTATATTTTCCTATAATATTATATATTGTTCTCGATAGTATCCCAAGTCTTTTGCTTATTTCTATCTTGCTTACATCACATTTCCAAGCACCAATTACCTCTGTGTTCAACAACAGATAATTCTCTAATTTTAGTCATCTGATTTAAATATATGATTTTTTGTGAAAAACAATGTGAAGATCTAAAAACAATTTTGATAAATAAAATTTTGAGTTATTTTTATTTCACTTTGTTCAATTATTTCCAGCAATCTGAAAAATTGCCAATCTTTTTTGAGAATTTGCAAGTATTTCTTCTAAAATTTGATTCCTACTATCACTTTGAAATTTTCACATTTTTTTTAAATATGACTTAATTCTATCTTTTTTATTCAAAAATCTATTCTGGTGAGCAACTTCATGACTCAAGGCATTTCTACAATATAAACAAAGAGCATATTTGTTGAAATAATTGATTTTTTCATTAAGAATATACTGTAAATGTGTGATGTTAAAAAATGAGGTTTATTTCCCATTGTTCTAATTCCAAATACATTATATTTTATGTTGGTTAGAATTTAGAATATTCAAATGTCTCACAAATATTTGGGTATTGGCAGGCATGGTGAACATTCTTATAATTGGTAATGATTTTCATCGATCAGATTACACTAAAAAGAAAATTCGATTGGCCCGAATAGATTACACAAAAATTTAGAGAAGAGGCTTCATGATGTATAAGTTTTATCAAGTAGATATTGGAAGCAAATAATGCAAAACCATTAATTTAACAATAATCAGAACAAACTACCTTGTTTCTATTATTTATGAAATAAATATATATTATACAAATTTAACAAATTTATTAATTTAACAATAATTATAAAACTACCTCATTTAATTTAACAATAATTATAGAAACAACTTATCTTGTTTCTTTTGCTTGTGTTCTAAGGAAACAAAACCATTAATTTAACAATAATTATGGAACAAATACCTGTTTTTATTATCTACGCCTAATAACAAGAAAAAATAAATATATTATACAAAACCATTAATTTAATAATAATTATAGAATGACTATCTTGTTTCTATATACACCCACATCTATAACAAATAAAAAAATAAAAAAATATATTATACAAAACTTTTAATTTAACAATAATTATAGAACAACTACCTTCTACTATTCATCATTTACCCATCTAATAAATAAGAAATAGATATACAAAGTAAATATATTATACCAAACTATTAATTTAACAATAATTATAGAATGAATACCTTCCTTCGGTTTTCCTTTAGTAGTTTCATTTATTGTTTAAAAGTTTTAGTTTCTTTACAAAGTGCACATTTGGCTTTTTCATTATTATACCTTGAAAATGTTTTAAAAGATAACAAGTCCATCCACCCAACTCCCAGTTCTGCTTTATTTATACTTGTTTTTCTATACTTCGGAGCCTACTCTAATTTCGTTGCAAATTGCACATCTGCTGCATAATACCATATTGGAAATGTTAGTACTAAGTAAAGCATGACAAAATCGCGGATGCCGACGGATGCGGCTGGAATTAAGTTAAAGAATATCTCTGTAAAGTTACAGTACGTGTTACATATCAACGTGTCACCACTTTAATTGAACAATAAAGTTTTTTTACTTTAAAATTACGTTACACGCATAAAAAATTAGTGTAACATTTCGAATGTCCGATATTGGCATATTTATATTGGACAGTCAGTAATGTCCAATTAGCTACTGTGCCGATTGGATTTGGATTGAACAACTGGGACAAGACAAATCCAATTGGAAATTAATTGGACATATAAAATGCCAAACCAATATCAAATTAAACCAAAACCTTTTGCAAAGCATATGTTGAAAAATCAGGAGAAGAAAAAATGGTTTCCAAACAAAAAAGATTGAATAATTCAGCATCTAAAGAAAATGTCTAATTTAACAAAAATAAAATATGAGGAGGAAAATTAGGTGCAGCTCAATTAATTCAATTACAATTGTTTAAATGGTTTTGCACAAATGTTAAATCAAGATCAAAAAAAATTATTATAAATAATGTCACTTTTTGACCAAGTAAAATTAATTAATTAATCAATCAACTGGGTAATTAAATAATCCTCCTACATTAATAATTCAGAGCCTTGCATTAGAGTAGAGGCAGAAAGTTAATATATATAATATGATTTTCTTTAATTCTTTCACTTTTGTGGTCAGAAATTAAACAATAGGAGTTAATTGTCCATTTAGTTATCAGAGTGGTATAGAACTCTGAGGTTTTGGTTATTTGCTTTAGTATTAGTAAAGAAAGTAAACGTTTAATTTTTAAGGGTAAACGTCCTTGTTTAATTGTTAAGACTTATTGGCAAAATTATTAAGTGCTAATAGTTATTAACCAAAGTCATTACCACATATTGATTATTGGCTATTGTGTTAAAGTAATTTCGGATGACTTTGATCGACCCAAGTAAAGCAAAAGCAAAGTAAATAGAAAAGGAACTCTATAGGTGCATTTGTTGCTTCGTAGAAGGGCCATCTTTATTTATTGTAATTCGTTGTTAATTGTACCATAAAGTGTGCTTACAAATTCGCCAAAGCTTTCTAGGTAGAAGAAAGAGGTAACAAGCAGGATAATTTCTTAAAATAAATTAATTAATTGACGAGTTAGCTAAAAGGCTAACTCGAAACGTTAAATAATTAATGTTGACTAAAAAAGCTACCCTTGTATTATTTACAAGCAAAATTTATATTTTATCCAGGAATGCCTGGGACATTCCGTGTCCGTGTCCGCTGACAACACTGATTAATAATGCAATCATTAGCGTTTAATTTATTAGAATCAAACGATGATATATCTATTTGTTGTTGTTGTCGATGGCAAAGAAGATCGTAATCATCACTTATAAAATATAACTTTTCGGATGAATGCAAATTTTTTTTTGAATTAGAAATTTCAACATACTAAACGAATTGACCTATTTCTACGATGTTAATATGATAGTACATGTGACAATATCATTATTGTTGCTACTTACTATGCTCAAATTTACTATATAATACGATGATAGCACAAGTGAATATTATCATTAATGTTACTGCTATGACGATAATTGAAATCAAGTTTTATTATTACCCTCAGACAATCTTTGTACTAGGGCAACGTCAAAATAGTAGTGATGGGTTGTGAAGATAATGGTGGTAATGGAAAAGCCAATAATTGTAAATTCAACGATGTTAAATGGTCGTCGATTTCATCCTCTGTCGGTATTGGTGAAGGTGAAATTGTTGCCGTTGCCGTTGATTTTCACGCCAATCATTTTTATTATTACAGTTTTGTTCATTAATGGAGAGATCATCCAAGTCATTCAAGACAATAACAATTAGAAATGCTGTCGGCATCATTGTGTTTTTGACCAATTACTATTGCTATTGAAATTTATTTTTTATTTTCTCACAAATTCATTTTTATTGGCTGGTGGTTGCATAATTAATTCTTGTAAATTATTCTGTTATAAAAAACCCTAACTTTTTTTGTCATTATTATGAATTTCATCTTAACCTCTGAAGACGATGAAAACAAGGTTAGTGATTAGTGAGAGTGGCTCGTTTTTTTAAATATAATTAATAATAATAATATTACGGAGCTTCCGTTAATTTAGGAGCAATTTTCTCAATGACCAGTGATTAATAAATGTTTCATAATATTAAGTTTCGTTTAATATTATTTTCCGAAAAAAGAGTCAATTAATTTGTGTCAAAAAAATTTTGCATATTTATTATTATCTTAAAATTGAAGAGAATAATAACAAACCCCTTGATTCCTAAATGTTATTAATTGTTTCACTATTTATTCTTTGGGAAGTGTATGCTTATCGAAGATCAATAATAAAGAGGACTCGCTTTCTTGTTTATTCCAAACATCTAGAAAAAGCATTAAAGTTCTTCGAAGATCGTTGCTATATAAAGGTTTGTCTTCTTATTTACAACAAATTTGGATTTTTTTCATTTTATTTTTTTTTCCTCTTAAAATATCTTCTTTCCCTCGTCAAGTTTATCAAACAATAAATATATTTACTCATCGAAAATTTTTTCAAAGAAAAAGAAAAAAAGGTTTGCATGATAAATTTATTTATTTATTAATAATTGTTTTGATAATTGATTGATTTGGTAAATTCTTTATAATTTTTAAATGAAAAGAATAAATATTGAGCTTCATTAGAAAAAAATAAATCAAAAAAAATACTTCTTTTGATCGATAGATGAATAATTAACAGCTTATTATTATTTTATTCATTTAGGTCAAAATTGTGAAAGATGGCACAATCCAATATTCTACAAGCCACTTCATTTCTAGTTGAGCCTGATCAACAATCTACCATTGACACACTCGTTAAAAATACTAGTTACTACTCTACTGACACTGACACTGATGATACTGGTACATCTACCACATCTACTACTAATGCCAATACCACAACCACAACTACTGCCATCACTTCTTTTAACGTTATAGAAAACATCAACATTAACACTATTGCTAATTTTAATTCTGATATTAATAATGCAAATATGGATATCACTGATAATTCAGAAACCTTTGCCATCAATGACATCTTCAGTAACGATAATATTGTTAATAGAAATAATTGTAGCATTAGCAACTATAATGATGATGATAATGATAATAACGATAACGATAATGATAAAAATAAAGATCATCAAACTAGTCCAAAAACTAGAACTTCTTATACAGTTGAAAAGAAAAAAGAAGTTACCGAATATGCAAAGAAACATGGTAGAAATTCTGCTGCGCGTCATTTTAAAATTGATCGAACAATGATCGGAAGATGGGTTAAAGCAAGTAATAAATGGGATGATAAAGTGAGTAACAATTCTAAACGTATTGGCTCAGGTCAAAAAGCGCATTATCCTGATGCTGAGAAACAACTTTATGCTTGGATTTGTGATCAAAAAGATCAAGCTACAAAATTGACTCATGCAAAAATTCAAGCAAAGATGCACGAAATATTAAAACAAAGTGAAATGGAAAAAAAATATCCAAATGCTTTAAATAATTTTAAAGGTAGTGCTCGTTGGGTAATGGGTTTTCTAAAACGAAATAATCTTCCAATATGCAGAAAATCTAAATTTCAAAAGGCACGTACTAAGGTTGCTGCTGAAAGTTTCAACAACTTTCGTAAAAATGTAGTCCAACTGAGACTTCAATACGATTTTATTACTGCTAATATGTTTAATATGGATAAAGTTCCTGTGTGGTTTGATGAATCTGGAAACATGGTGATTAATAGTAGACGTAAAAGAATTACTCATAATGATACTATGTTGGTTGAAAATTATCACTTTACTATTATTTTAACATGTGCAGCTGGTATTATTTTTTTTTATCTGTATATTTTTTATTTATATAATTTTATTTTATTCTTATTAAACTATTATTATTATTATTATTACTATTAGATGGAACAAAAATGCCACCAATATGTATCTTTAGAGGAACACAAATGCCACCTGGAGAAACTGTCCCTAATGGAGTTCTTGTTTGGTTTCAAGAGAATGGAGTATTGACTACTGAACATCTGAAAAATTATGTTGATATTCTTCATTGTATGAGAATGGTTAAAGACAGTAATGCGCCAGCTTTATTTGTACATAATTCGTATAATGGTCGATTGGAAGACTCTGTAATTTCGAAATTTCAATGTAACAATTTTCAAGTTGCGGTAATTCCTGAAGGATTGACTGGAGTATGTCAACCTCTTAACGTCATTGTCTTGAGATCATTCAAAGAAAATTTACGTAAAGAATGGCAAAATTGGAAAAATGCTAGTCCTCCTATCAATTTACAAGCTAAAATAACCGAAGTTTGTGGTTGGGTGAAAAATGCATGGGATGAAGTTTCTTCTACCCATATTGTAAATGCATTTAAAAGATGTTTGATCTCTAATCCTCTTGATGGTGCTGAAAATGATAAAATATTTGAAGAGTTGGATATCTTAAATCCAAATGATTCTGATCATGGTGGATCTCACAAAGCAACAACTAGCAATCCCAATGATTCTGATGGTTCGCAAGATGCATCAGAATATTATTTAGAACGTCATTAAAAATTCTTTGGCGATGGCATGATAATGGTAGGTAAAGAAGAGAGAAACTTCAACTTTGGGGAAAGTATTGATAAATAAGAAATAATGATTAAAATTTATATACAAATGAAAATTTTAAAAATAATAGTAATAATAAATTTGCCCTAAAATTTATCAAGAAGGCTGTTTTCCTTTGATAAATAGAATGTAAATATATTTTTTATTTTGCACAGAAAAAAAAAAAAAAAAAAAAATAAATATATATATATATATATATATAAATGCTACTTTATTTTTTATCAATTATTTGTAATATAATTTGTTTTGTTTTTTTTTTTTTATCAAAATTTTTTATTTTTTATATTTTTTTTTAAAAAAAGGAGGATATAATATTTTTTTTTATATTTTATTTTTTTTTTTCACATATATTTTTCGGATGAAAAATCTATCGTTATATATTATGATTTTATGAAAATCAAAAGTTTTTTCGAAAAACTTTTTTAAGTTAAATTCTATAAGAATTTTTAAGTATATGTTGTATATATAAATGAGATGAAGTAACAATTTTTCTTTAAATAAGATGTATATAAATTAATCAATAAAAAATAATTAGAAATATAATGCGAGTGATTTTTTTTTATTGATTTTAGTTAAGATGCAATATACAATGGTAATTAAATAATAATAATAATAGTTGTAGCAACAGCAATTCACGAATAAAATGCATTTACAATTCCATCAATTTCTAATTCTGAAATAAACTCAATCACTTTTATATCTTTATGAGAACTTTTATCACGCAAAGCTGATTCACACATTGTATTAGCTCCAACAGGTTTAACGCTGCTGTCAATTGTCCCAACCGTGATATGCGGTATCTCATTGATACTTTTGATAAATGGTTCTATTCCCTTTACAACTAAAGCCATTTTTTCTCCATCAAATATCAGTTTATCAATATATAATTTTACTTGTGTTTTCAAATCGCACAAATTTTTACATTGTTCCCACATTTCTTTAATTTCTTCTGATGGATTATTTTTTAATAGATTTCTATGAATAAGTGTTACGTGACCATCAATCTTGATACGGTTGTTTTGTCGTAACTTATGGAAAGTTCCAGAATCAACGTTTGGATTTTCTCTAAAGAAATCAGCAAGAAAGTTTTCCATGTCAAAATTTACGAGTTTAACCCCATAATAAACAGGTGGTTTATTTCTAGGTTTATTGGTCTTTTTTGGTGACAACGATGGTGTTGGATTGTTTTTGTAGGGGTCAGGAGATGGTAATGTATCCTTGTATCTGTTTAATTTCTCGGGAGATCTTTTTTCAATAATATTATGAACAGTTGGTTCATAATGTGTTGCTTCTTCTATTGCCTTAACAATTTCTTCTTTTGAAGGTTCTCTCATCTCAAGAATTGTTTTAAGTTGTTCGATTGCTATTTTAAGATTATCTTTCAAGTCATTGGCAATTTTCAGTTCTATCACAAGATTAAATTGACCGTCAATCCCATGGTTGGAATCAAGCGGTTCAAATGATCGTAGAAATGACCACATAAGATGTTCATATTCAGGAATATCTGGTATACGTGATTGATGATGTTCTCCCCTTTCAAAAACACGTTTTGAAGTAATCTTGTAAACTTCTTCTAGATTGTTTACATCATGATACCAATACAATCCAACTATAAAAAGATTTTGATGTCTTGATTTCACAGCTTCAATCAAAGTTTTTCGAAGTTTTAAGGTTAGATTATCCCTAAATTAGATTTACATTAAAAAAAAAAAAAAATTCATAAACAACAATAATAATAAATTAATTAATCATAATTTACAATTAATTCATCACACCAATCTGCTATAACAACATCATGTGTTTCCAAAAGGTCACCAATGTTTTTATAGAAGTCTGCCCTGCTTGTCATATCATCTTTTTGTATATGTTCAAATCCAAATAATTTAGAAAGTGCCAATGATAATGATGTCTTTCCACATCCAATTGAAGCAATTGTGATAATCAACGTTTTCTTGAACTCTTTATCAACTTTGGTAGAAATTAATGTCTCGCCTGGCATTTTCTGGTCATTCAAGAACATTTCTCTTATTTTAATGATTCCGTGATTCATTTTGTATCCTTCAAAAAGACCTGGTTCTGTTCTCAATTTTTCCGTTACCCAATTAATATACTTTTGAGTTAATGCATATTTAGATTTTGGTTTTTTTTTATTTAAAATTGTTTTAGTTACTTCTCTCCATTCACGATACATAAGGTATGGTTCATCATATTTAACTTTGAAAAAGAAACATTCACCAGTTGATCTATCTTTAGTTCTAATTACAAATCCTTCAACTGCTCTTCCATCATAATGCCCATTTTTTCCAATTTTTTCTGTAAACTCCTTAACTTCATCAATTGATTTTTTCATAATATATTGCGTTGGTATGAATCCCCATTCTCTAGCAAATTCTTGAACCTTTTCACTTGGCCATGTTTTCAAATCAATTACATTATAATTCATTCCATGAAGATAAAGACCACTTATCTCGGAAGGATACGGTAATACATGTTCCTCAAAACTATCATCGCAAAGCTATTTATTTTATTTATTCACAGATTTTTAAAATTAGCATAAATATTAACGATATTAACAATAATAAAAATCATTGTTTAATAAATATGATAATAATCAAATGAATCAAGATTTTAAGAATAATTTATAACCTCTGCTACTGCCGTCAATTTATTTTTATACAAAAAATTTGCAAGGTCATTTGGTGATTTTTTTGTGCTAGCAAGATGTCTTTCCACCCATTCTGTGCCTTTGACTGCATGAGCAATGACTCCTTGTCTTTCTCCTGTTGAATGTTTACTAGTTACAATAAGGTGACCACCAGGAAGCCCTCCAATGAATATAACACACCCATTTTCCTTAACTGTGAGTTCATAAGGACCTTCAGTATGTGACATTAGGTCTTTCCACTAATTAGATACATTGTAGTTATTATTTATTGTTCTAAAAAAGGTCTATTTAAATTTGATAAAACAGTTCAATTACCGTTTTCACTTCACCAACGTTAAAAAACTTATTATAACCACGAATAACAATTTCATATCTTCCATCTTCAGCTTTTCTAGTAAATAGTCCTCTGGCCATAGTAAGAACATGACTTTTTTTATAATCCCCTTCCTTTATTTTCCATGAAGATACAGTGATTCCTGATTTATGCAGATATTCTGTTCTTTTTGCGCCTCGAGTTTTTCCAGTACTTGAAACATCCTTTTTTTTATTTCCATAAAGTGACTGTATAAACTCGTGTGCTTTTTGTCTATCATTTTCATTTACTCTGTACATTTCTGAATTAATAAAGTTCCAAAGTTTCCCGAGTAGAATTAGATGAAGCTTCTATATTTATTTTTTAGAAAAAAATTTTTACCAAGTAAAAATTTGAAAAAAAGATATATAGATGCGAAAAGACAACATTATGATCCGCTGATTAAATGAAAATGTAATAGGATCGTATTACCATTGGTAATACCGACGACTATGTCTAAAAAAGTATTTATTCGAGAAATATTGACGCGGTTTAACCAAATTTGAAAATTTTGTTTTGTATATATGGCACAATCGAATTTATATTTTAGCGGAACGCTCTCTCCGAGCATCATAATTATAACAAGTTAATTTATTCAGGTTCTGAAAGCTATTATTAAATCTATGATAATTAATTTGCCAGTCCAATCATTTTATTGGACTTTGGACTCTCTGGACCAGTCCAGCCCAATTGGCATAGTAAAAAAAGTGGCTTAGTTGTACATTGGACCAGTCCACTTTATTGGACTTTATCATTCTTTGCGAGAATTTCATGTTTTGCCTGATAAACCAAATAATCACTTTAAAAAAATTTGTTGTTGAATTGTAAGTTTTTTTTGAAACAACTTCCCAAATGAGGAATGGTTAAATTGAGTCACTGATACTGATACAAAAACTACAGTTGAAAGAAATAGGAAACCACTCAGCTATTGAACAGAAAGGAAAAATGGGAAGTAGATATGTCACTCACCACATAATTAAATGCTGACCACTCCTTAGAATTGGACCGTGTCCAATTGATTTATTGTACTAGACTGCTTGGACCAGTCCAATAAGTACAATCGCCAATACTTAATGGTAATTATTTATCCAACCACAGTTTATTTTTGATTAAAATTTATTTAAAATGCAATTTTAAGGAATAAAAGTTTTAAATTGCGCATCAAACAAATCACGTGATTTAAAAATCAAATTAGAATGATTAATATTAAGTAGTCGAAACTAATTTATTAACATTAGCTTATTTCTTTATCAAACTTTATTCTAAACATATTATCCATGCTATGAAATTGCTCTATAAGTAATAATGTTCCATTAATTTACTAATTCAATCTTTTTTCTTTTCAATATATGTTCTTTTGTTTCCAACTCTAAGATCAAAATTACAACCTTCATATATAGAGAATAAATTATTATTAAAGTTACTTTTTTTTATTATTATGAGAAAAGCATATATATACACCTTTTTAAAGAAAATAAAAAGTTGTATATACCTGCTCTTTCACTAATGAAATATAGAAAATATAGGAAAAGATACACACCTATTGGTGATATTTAAAGATATTAGGACCACATTCTATGAAAATGTGTAAAAGGTACAAATTACATACAGAGCATCTATATAACATTAATTCTTTCTCATTAATCTGGATCTTTACATTGGCTATGTGTGTTTATTTTTATTTTAGTATGTTAGTGAAAATTTATTATTATTTAAACACTTCATGGATTCTTATTAATAGTCTCCCATTTACTACAGTTCACTCACTCTTTATAGCAAACCTTCCATCTCTATATGTAATTTTTTACTAAGATTATAGTGAAGTTTGTTATAGAGATTTACTTGGTGTTCATTATAGACAGTGTTGTGCAATTGGAACATTGTAATGCTATTGGAATGTTCCAATGTGGCTCCAATATGGTTTCAATGTAGATCTTCAATTGATATTGACCAATAAAATTTGTGTGTGAGACACTCTAATTGAATTTCATTGGTTAACTTCATTGGAACCACATTTGGAACATTCCAATTCCAATTAGAATTTGTTGGAATGTTCCAATGAAATTTTATTGGCACAACACTGGTTATAGAGAGAGTGAAGTGTATATACAAATATGCATAATTTAATTCTTCAATAATAAAGATAACATTAATGGGAAAGTATTATATTAATATAAAACTTTACAATTATGTATCCAAAGGATGTGTAAGATCATAAATAAAATTCGAATCATACATATATTCATACATCATGCAAAAAAAAAAATACATATAAAAACTCTTTAATATTAAAATTAAAAATAATTTGGCCAGAGTCCGAAATTTTAATAGGCATATATAAAATGTCTCAACTTTTGAGACTCAATAATTTTATGACAATGAAAAAAAAAGTAAACCGATAGAAATGAAGCTTGGGGCTGTCTTCTAGGTATTTATCACAAGGTTTTCCGTCGAGATAACGAATGATTGATGTGTTTGCTTTTCGTAACCGTTATTAATATTAAGTATAGTATTAGGCAACATGAATGTTGAAGATGGAAAATGGCTCCTAGGCGATTTGGAAACACCAATGATGAAACCGTTCGATGTGCAACATTTGGTTATCGGAAATTTACAGATGTTGGAATACACCATTTTCAAATATCTAAAACATTACAGTTCCCAGATGATACATTGGTGCAACTGAATTCCAGGGGGGAGAATGGCCCTGGGAGCTTATCGGAATTGCATCATTGTCAAGGATGCTTTTGTGAATCCTGAAAGAACCTGGACTTGGGAGGGTATAGACAGAATTTGGAGGTGATGCCTTAAACTGGTAGAGACTAGCATTTAATATTTATAAGGTGGATATTTATTTTGATCTGCAATACTTTCTTTACTTGTAAACCTAAAATAAACCTTTCTTTTTTTCAAAGGTGATTACACGACCTAATGATGATACAAGGGGGAGAAGATTTGACTTTAGCATCATGACAGATGTCGCGAGTGTTTCTATCCTTGTGACAAAGCCAACAATCTAGCAGGATGGCGTGAATGACTTTGGTTTTGATCAAGATGGGATTGGACATCCGACCTGGTGACGGGTGTGTTGGACTGGGCCCAGGAGGAAAATCTTATTTGTTGCTTCGTATGGTGTGGATAGAAATTAATTCATTACATGTAGCACAAAGGAGTGATACTCATTGGCGGGCTTCACAAGAAGGAAGAAAATTATACAGTGAAAAGAATCATAAGAGATTAGTCAAATTGATATAAGATAAATCGATATTTATCTTAATTAAGTCTAACTGTATCCTGGAACACTCCAAAAGTTCTCCAGACTTCATCTGTCATCTCAGTTGCCCAATACAAAGAATATCTGCATTATTCTCTTAGCATCGCTTGAATTTCTTCGTTTTAAGACATATATTAAAAGGCTGAAGGCTTATCATGAAATTGTTACAAAGAACAACTGGTAGATCGCCAAGAACAGTTGTAGCATATGGGGATGTATTTTTCTCATCCAGTAGCCGTGGAGATCCATCTGGACCTAAAAAAGGGCTATTTTTACAACTGAAAAAGTATGTCGGGCTAGGAAATATGATGAATTCAAAACTTCCATTATCTGTTCTCGCTGTGATGGACAAGTGGAGAATGTTGGCCAGGTTTGGCAACTTGTGACATGTATGGATACGTGCACAACTTTGTATTAATTCTTCACTTAGCATCCGTCGTGGCTTTATCTATTTGAACTCGAACAATGGCAAACGTCATTATTTACAAGATGGAAACAATAATAACGAGTGGTCTTTGACCCCGTCGGTCGGTCGATGGATTTGCAATAGCAGGGGTTAGGAATCCCTGTTTGCAGTTCGCACAATGTTGCTGCTGTCATAAATCTGTGATAAAATCAATATATTGCATTTATGGTAATAGGTAAATTATTAGTTAGTGTTGAAGATATTTAAAATAAAAACACAACGCTAATACTAACTAATATTTTAGTTTCATAATAAATAGTATTATTAATAATAATGAATCTGTATGAAACTATGAGATTTTTTCTTATATTGCAATTACTATATTTGTGAAGGGTTTTTTTCCTTCCGAATAATAGTTCCAACATTTGTCCTAGCTCGTTTGGTTATTGAAGAATTTGATCTACATATTAATATTATGATGTTACACGTGTAATTTACGTTTGGCCGATAATTTACTTTTGTTGAAGGAAAAATTTCGGTATAAAAAATCTTAAACAGGTTAAAAAATTCCCATTTTGTGTATAGTATTTATTTTTAATCACATTATTTATTTAATATTATTAATAATAATTTTTTCCCTAATATTATTATCGTTTTAATGATAATCTATGTAAAATAATCAAATAAATAAATTTGATTTCTTTCTCACTCGAATTCCCAAAAACCTTCCTTTTATAATATTTTTTTTTTGAAATAATAATCATGTCTGATAATAAATTAAATGGAACTACAACAATTGTTGGTAATACTCTTTACTCTTTTTATTCTTACATGTATTTTCCTCGATTTAATAATTAAATTTTTTTATTAAACAACAAGTTTTTGGAGCTTCTGGTGACCTTGCAAAAAAGAAAACATATCCTGCGCTTTTTGGTCTATATCGTAATGGGTTTTTTCCAGAAGGAACTCATGTGGTTGGATATTCCAGAACAAAATTAGATTTAGATGAATTTCATGAAAGAATTTCTGGTTATGTTAAATTTCCAAATGATGAAACAAGACAACAATTTTCAGAATTCTTAAAAATTTGTACTTATGTTTCTGGTCAATATGATAATGATGATGATTATAAAAGATTGAATCAGAAAATCGAGGAAATTGAATGCCGTGATAATAAAAATAAAACAAAAAATCGTGTTTTCTATTTGGCTTTACCACCAACTGTATTTGTTCCTGTTGCAACTGGTATTAAAAAAAACGTTTATACAAAAAATGGTGCAAATCGACTAATTGTTGAGAAACCGTTCGGTCATGATCTTGATAGTGCTCGTGAGTTAGGGAAGGCTTTGGCACCTTTGTGGGATGAAGATGAGGTATTTAATGGTTTTTAAAAATTGAAAAATTTTAATCAATGCTTGGAAATAAAAAAGTTATATTCACTTATTATTTATTTTATATATTTATAACCTTATATGTTTATAGATTTATCGTATTGATCACTATTTAGGCAAAGAAATGGTCAAAAATCTTTTGATTGTTAGATTTGCTAATGTTTTTTTTGGTGCAATTTGGAACCGGCATTGCATTTCTAATGTTCAAATTACTTTTAAAGAAAAAATTGGCACAGAAGGTCGTGGTGGTTATTTCGATGAATCTGGTATCATTCGTGATGTTATGCAAAATCGTAAGTTTCATTTTTCATAATAATAATAATAATAATAATAATGATAATGATAATGATAATGATAAATGATAATAATAATAATAATAATAATAATAATAATAATAATGATAATAATAATAATAATAATAATAATAATATTTTAAAAAAAATTTTTCTTGTTAATAGATATTTTACAAATTTTAAGTATTGTTGCCATGGAACGTCCCGTATCATTAAGTTCTGAAGATGTTCGTGATGAAAAGGTATGATATGGAGAAATTTTATATTTATTAATTCTTATTTAATAATATATTTAATCATTCGTATATATTTATAATATAAATATATAAATAGGTTCGTGTTTTACGTTGTATTCCACCCCTCAAATTAGATGACGTTATCTTAGGACAATATACAAAATCAGAAGATGGTACCAAACCAGGATATTTGGATGACAACACAGTACCAGCTGACAGTAATTGCCCAACATCTGCCATTGCTGTATTGTATATCAATAATGAACGTTGGGAAGGTGTACCATTTATTCTTAAATGTGGAAAAGGTAGATTAAATCTTATTGACAGTGTTATATTTTTTTATAATGAGAAAATTGACATTCTTTTTTCAATTTTATATAGCATTGAATGAACAAAAAACTGAAATACGTATTCAATTCCAGGACGTTCCCGGAAATGTATTCAAAAATGCATCACGTAATGAGTTAGTCATTCGAGTGCAACCAAATGAGGCTGTTTACATGAAGATGACCACTAAATTACCAGGTCTGTCAATGGATACTGTCATTTCAGAATTAGATCTTACTTATCATAAACGATTTTCGGAATTGAAGATTCCTGATGCTTATGAAGCATTGATTCTTGATATATTAAATGGAGATCATTCAAATTTTGTAAGAGATGATGAACTGGAAGCTGCTTGGAAGATATTCACACCAATCCTTCATCAAATTGAACGTGAAAAAATCAAACCATTACCATATGCATATGGATCTCGTGGTCCAGCAGCTAGCGAGGGGTTTGTTGCCAAGTATGGATACAAACGGAGCTCTCAAGAATATAATTGGCCAGAACGTCAGTAATCGATTGATTTATTTCAATTGTTTTTTTTATTTTTTCGAATGTAAAATATTTAAAAAATCATTTTTGTATTGAAATCTTTTATATTTCTTTATGTATGTATATACATTTATCAATAAAGATCAAATAAAAAATAAAAAGTTACTCAACAAACTCTAATACAATATACACAAACACACATATATACACATTTGTATAAATAATGCTCGAAGGATGGTAACAACAATAATCAATTATTTATTTATTTTTTATTTGACTATCATTATTTATTATTGTTATTAATTATTAATTAAACTAACTGACCTAACTTTTATTTTTAGAATTTCTACTAAATATATATGTATTTCTATTATTTTTTTTAATTGTTTAGGAAGAAATTTGTATTTAATGTTAAAACAAAAAAATAAAAGGCGTTTTTCATTATTTTCAATCTTGTATACACTTCAAATTAGGGTAAACCTTAATGGAAGAGGTCATAACAATCTTTGAAATGACATTTTTGACTTAATAAAATTTATTAAAAAATCAATCAATGTTTAATGTTTATATGTTCAAATTGATATTTTCCAAATTAAAAAATATATTACTAAATTAATAAATTAATTCCTTACTTACATTTCTTTAATATATATATCTTTCTTTTTTTTTTTTTTTTTACCAATAACAAGAAAATTTATATCAGATATCAAAAAATTAATCAACAGCTTTGGTTTTTCTTCTACGATGTTTGGTTCTATATGTAAGTTGATTGACAAGTAAATCCGACATTAATAAAAACCGATATGCTTCAATAACCTGCAAATAAACAAGATTTAACACATGAAAATTCGTAAATATGCAACTTCAAAAAAATAATTTCCATATAATGTTACCAAGTCTTTCATTCCTTCAGCTGCCATTATAACAGGATTTCCCTCAACCTTTTCAAGAATATAACGTTTATGCATTAATGGAAATCTTATACATTTAAGCAATGAAGGTAATGCAGCAAGTCTATCACCTTTCCAATGGTTTGGAAATTTATCATTATTATCAATATAATCGATATCATCGTCGTCATCATCACCACCACCATCATCATCATTTATCGAATTGTTATCATCATGTTGGTCATTTACGTTTTGAACTGATGATGATGGTGATGCTGATGATGAAGAAGATGTTGGTGATGATGTTATGTTGGAATTGACTTTAGAATTTATGCCTTCAGTACTTTCTGGTAATTCTGATGGCATAAATAATGTGGTAGGTTGATTTTTAATTGATTGACTATTACTAGATTCAACTCGTAAATTTGTTGAATTATCTTCACCACTACTAATGCCACCATTATTATTGTTATTGTCATTATCAGATAATGATAAGGATGTCAAAGTTGTTTTTGTCATCTTTGCTGATTTGTTTGATGGCGAATATGTTGCCCATTTAACTACTAATTCATATATCTTCTCTTCAGAACTAACATTAGCTTCATCATTTTCAAGTGCAAGACGTAATATATTGGGGTCAGCATGTAAAGTAGATCCTTTTTCTAGGAGTGCGTCAAAATGTAAGGCAACATAGTCTTTACATGTAGTTGAGGTTTTTGCACACAAATATTTCTCTTTTTTTTTGTGTGTGTATTGTAAATTATTAAGAATAAAGTGTGAAAATCAGGTAAGGGAAATTTTTTTTTGACGGATTGATTATTGAAAATCATTATGTATTCATGTAATTTACCAGCGATAGCCCAAATTCCCCAAACATTATCAAAATTCAACTCCAATCGAAAATATCTTAGACATTCTTCTCTAACAGGCACGATAGCAAATCTATCAGCCAAAGCAAGTAAATGTTCAGCTTCACATGATGAGTTAATCTTAAATTTTGATTTGTAAATTATATTTAATAAAGTAAGAAAGGCTGAATGATTTATTTGATGAAGTTCAATCTCATTTTCAAATGTTTCTTTCATTCCATTAGTCAACATTGCATTAAATACTGGTGATGAGCTGGCAAGAATTATTTTATGAGCATAAAAAAGTTTTTCTCGCGAGAATTCGTCATGTACATGAAAAGTTATATCAGAAAATTCTGGTGAATTGACAAGTTGATCAAATGAATTTGAAATCAGTGGTGGTGAATCAACAATTGAATCTTGAATTTCAAATTTAACACACAATGAAATTGTATCATTGCTAATAAATCTATAATTTGTATTATACTTCAATATATTGATAATATAGAACAAAATAATAATAATTAATGTAAATTCTTGTATTTATTAAGTACCTATCCATTTCATCCAATGACATAAGATTTTCTTCACCCCATGTAGAATGTTCTAAAATTAAAAGTTATATTTTTTTAATACCTTTATGGGTTATGATACAAATATTAACAATGATAATTAATATTATTATTTACTTACTATCACAAAACCAAACAGGAAGTTCCACTAAATTATTATTTTTTTAAAAAAATAAATACCACACATAGCCAAGAGGTTTTTAAAGTTAAAAATTGAATAATCATCTATGTCATTATTAATTTAAAATTTTTTTTCGTACTTTTTCCAAAATCCATTCCTCTGGTTCTTAAATTTTCTAATACAAAAATAATACTGACTTTCTTACGAACACCACGGAGACATCCAGGTGAAGTTTCTAAAATACCCAAATATAATGATAATGCCTTTTCATAATTATATACCAATGATCATCAATATTCTATTTTACATTCAGATTTTTCATTAAAAAAATCAAAAAAATTTTTTTTTACAATACTTACCAATGGATTCTTTTGACGGCCTTTGTAAAACTAAAAAAAAAAATTCAATTAATGAATGAATAAATGGATTGATATGATGAATTGATCTATTATTTTAATTATTTAATATTACCTTAAATACCCTATTTTCAATTATATTTTTTGTGATAAACGCAAGTATGTTAGCTCAATATATATTCAATATAGTTTCTAATAGCATTATAAACGTTATAAAAAATATATTTTAATGCTACAAACCATTGTAAACCGTCAGCACTAAAAGGAGGGCTAGTATGTTCCATAAAAGGTCTAACATCACTCCAATTTGTTATTTTCCATCTATAAACGTAAGTTAAAATTCCACCGGAATAATTATTATTTTGTACAGCATTTTTATATTTGGTACAAGGCACTGGGGACATTTTTTTTTTCTCGCAATTATTTTTAATAGAGACAATTTAAATATAAAATTCAGTGCTACGGTGCAGATCATCTATAATCATTAATTGCTTATAGTAACAATTGGTCAACTTCAAAATACTAAAACAAAAAAAA